>JAGFPH010004295.1:104194-123291 GCA_018207615.1 Philaenus spumarius | reverse complement strand
TTGAAATGTAAATATTTTATAAATTTTGTGCAGTGGGGATATAATTGTACGTAACATTATAGTATTTTGTTTGATAAGTAAAACCTAACCTGTTTTAAACCTGTTTTCATGGTAACAGTCCACATTACGGTAAGCCAGAGATCCTAGTTAGTTAGTCTTGAGCTCTCGCTGTGTTAACAACACCTATACTGTGCGTTTTTTGTTTGGGAATTATAGTTAAATATTATTATAAGTTGTGCATTCTTTGATGTTGATTATTAGTGTTTGTTTTATTACTTTATTATTTTATCAGTTCATTAGTGTTCATATATTCTTGCTTTGTTTTATCTATTTCTTGTTTTAATTATATATTTCTTTGATCGGTCAAATGAACATCCTCTATTAGAGGATTTTTTGAAAGAAAATAACAGTATTAATAAATATTAATAAAAGTAAATATAAAACTTTTATTTAGTTACGTCTCAACGTCTATAACTATGAATCAGGAAAAAAGTGTAAAGAAGAGAGGACATCCACTCATTCATCCTGAATAACCGTCACCATATACTAAGGTTGGTCAAGGTCAAGCAAGGGAACTAGTTGTTAAAGTAGGAAATTATTTCCTAAAGGAGAAAGAAAACGGGGGACCATTGCTACAAGTTGTAAAGGTTGTTGAGAGAACAACGGCTGCTTTAGAAATAATCAAAAATACAGTTGTTACCATAAGAAAAGAAAAAGAAAAGCTGCTGTCTGAAGGGATTAATTTCATTCTTCATAACCCTGGTAAGAAAAACAATAGACCACGGAATGTGACATGTTTAGATGCGTTTCATCAGGATGCAATACGGCGCCATATATATGACTATATTACGAGTAAAGAGCATCCAACGCTAAAAAAATTATCATTGTCACTAAAAAATGCTTATTCAAAGGCAGTAAGGTATCGCTGAACTTCGTTATCAAGCAATTAGGATTTGAATACAAAAAACTAAATAAAAGGAAAGTGCTGCTTTGAGAGAAATGACATTGTTGCCTGGCGTTGTAGATTTCTAAGCGCTATTAAAGATGTTAACTTCGACAGCGTCGTTTGGCTTGACGAAACGTGGGTGAATACAGGCCACAGCCTTGCTGAGGGGTGGACAGATGACACCATTCAAGGAACATTGGCCGCTCCAATTGGTAAAGGTCAGCGACTAATTTTACTTCATGCGGGAACATCAAACGGATTCATTCCAAATTGTTGTTTGCTCTTTTCTTCTTCTTCAAAAAAAAAAAAAAACAAAAAACAAAAAACAATGGACTACTATGAAGATATGAATCACGATAAGATTTACAAATGGTTTCAACGGTCTTTGCTGCCTAAACTTACCACCCTCTCGATAAACGTCATGGACAATGCCCCATACATTTCTAAACAATTAGACAAAGCCCCAACGGCACCTAACCTAAAATCAGAGATTCAAAAATGGCTTCAAGATCACAACATTCCATTTGAAGAATACTTCAAAAAGGCCGAACTGTTAGATATTTGCAAACGATGCAAACCCTCGTTCTCTGTTTACGTAATCGATGAACTAGCAAAAGCCCATGGACATAAAGTGTTAAGGCTACCTCCATGCCATTGCCATTTCAACGCGAATAAAGGGCATATGGCACGATACAATCAAAAGTTCAACCTCACTGAAATAACAAGGCTTACTAATGAAGGCATCGATAAAATAACAGAAACGGAGTGGAAGAAAATCGTTAATGACACGAAACAAATGATTTTAGAAGCTTGGAAAAAAGAAGAATCGGTCGAAAATGCGGTAGAGCAATTAATAATAAATGTAAGTGAGGACAGTGATAGTGAGGAGGAGAGTGGAGACGAAGTTTCCTTGGAAGAGAACTTGGACGTACAGACAGAATTTGAAGATATTTACGTGTTTGGTTATAAAGAAAACCAAGAAGAATATGATGATGATGATGATGACGACGTTTTAAGTGGATTTTCTCCATTACCCCATGTGCAGGAGAACATGCTCACCTTTGAAAATGTTTGAGGCTTTTATTTATTATAATCCAGATTTTATTTCCATCTTTTATTATTGTTATTATTGAAATTGTTATAAATTTTTTCAAATTATTATTATTATTGTCATTACTATTCTTGTATTTTTAAGTCTGTAAGTTGAATACATTTTCATCTTTTATTATTATTATTGTCATTACTATTGTTGTATTTTTAAGTTGAATAAAAAGATATTGAAAAAAGACAAGGCTGCAAGGCCGCTTAAGATATTGACTTGGCTGGTTGATTTATAAAGTTATATTAAGGGGACCCGGACACTTAAAATCTTTTTTAATATGCATTTTTCTTTTTTTGGCTAAAATTGTAGCTGAGACTTTTGTGAACAATTTGATATAAAATAAATAGTTCTTTGATTACTGTAACATATTTAAAAAAAATTATTACATAAACGTCTACAGTGCGCACGTTCATGAAAACAAGTCAGCGGTCAGCCAGGAACACAATCAGATACTTTATATAGTATAACTTCGTTTTGTGTTGTAAGCTACATTGTTTGTAGTTGGCAATCCTGCCTAAGAAATATAGAAACACTGACTTCTTGTCTGTTGCCAGCTGACGGTGTTTGGTGTTTTTGTTTTACAATATTATATTCTGTGTTTGTAAACAAAGTAGTGTTTTCTGGTGTAAGGTTAGTGATTATTATTTAGTTATAAATATGGCTAGAAAACATCGTACTGTTTTTAAAAAGAGACGTAATGTGGGTGTACCTAAATCTGTAGTAAGTAGGCCTAATCAAAACAGTGATGCTTTACTAAATGTAGCTTCTACATCAAGTACTCCCCAAAATCGACCTAGGCCTAGTCCTGGACATAGGCCTAACTCAGAGTTGCCAAAAGTAGAAACTGCCTCACAAAGAAAACTTGGCAATATTGATGACAAGTACTCAAAATATGATAGTGTAAGTAATGTAAATATAATTTTAGAATTATTATTATTGACCGATGCCCTCTCTAAATCTGTAAAATGTTCTGAATGTGACTCTGTTGGGATCGAAGTGAGATTTATCGAGAACTTTGGATTAGCCAGTAAACTAGAAATATTTTGTTCAGCCTGTACAAATTCTAAGAAGTTTATGACTTCTAATAAAATGGACTCTAAAAATATGTTTGATATTAATCTTAGGTTAGCCTACGGTCTACGAGCCATAGGTAAAGGACAAGTAGCAGCAAAAACTTTGTGCGGTGTTTTGAATTTGCCATCTCCCCCTGCTAAGTTTACAAGATATGTAGATGTGATAGGCAACTGTTGAGGATGAGTGCTTTCAAAGCATGAAAGATGCAGTAGAAAATGCAGTTTCTTTGAATTATGGCATACGTGACATACCTATAGCCCTAGATGGGACATGGCAGAAGCGCGGTTATACATCACTCAACGGTGTAATCACAGCAACCAGTTTTGACTCGGGGGAAGTCATTGATGTTTCAATAATGTCAAAATATTGTGCATGTCCTAACAAAGAAACTGGTAACCATTTAGTATCATGCCACGCTAACTACCATGGACCTAGTGGTGGCATGGAAGTTCAAGGTGTCAAGGAAATACACAGCAGATCATTGAGTGCCTATAATGTACGTTACATAAAATATTTGGGTGATGGAGACTCAAAGGGGTTTTCTGCTATTGAAGAGATGAAACCATATGATGATGACTGCTCAGTAAGCAAGTTGGAATGTATTGGGCATGTTCAGAAGAGGATGGGAACAAGATTGCGGAGATTAAAAACCGAGAACAAGGGCCTAAAACTGAGTGACGGGAAAGGATTAGGACAAAATCGTTTATCATCGGCTGTTATCGACCAATTACAAACATACTATGGTCAAGCTATAAGGAATAACTGTGAAAGTGTAATTGGTATGAGACAGGCTATATGGGCTATATGGTATCATAAAATTTCTACAGATGATGAACCTCAGCACGGACTGTGTCCAAAAGGGAAAAATAGTTGGTGTAAGTACCAGGTAGCGGTTGCTAAAAATGAAGTAGGATCCTACAAGCACAGAAAGAATATTCCCTCTCCAATTATGCAATTTATAAAACCTGTCTTCAAAAGCATATCTGAAACAGAATTATTGAAAAAATGTCTACATGGGAAAACCCAGAATCCAAACGAGAGTCTCAATCATGTCATCTGGGCTAGACTACCGAAAACTGGATTTGTCAGATTGAAAACCCTCCATTTCGGTGTGTATGATGCTGTATCGTCATTTAACATGGGACAAATTGTCAAGTGTAATGTCCTAGAAAGACTTGGCATAAGTGTTGGAAAAAATACAGTGTCAGAAATGAAGGAATTAGACAGAGAGCGAATACGCGACTCAATTAGAACGACTGCGGAAGTAAAGAAGAAAGCCAGGCAGAAGAAGAGGCAGACTAAAAGAAAGCTAGAGGACTGTGAAGAGGACCCAGATAACCCAAGCTATGGTGCAGGATTGTTTTAAGGTAGGCTAAATTAAAAAATATATGTATACACCTTCATATTTTTGGTTTTTCGCGATTTTCCGAAAATTAGATTTTTTAGACTTTGGGACCAGATTTCTCAGAAACTATAAAAGATATTGAGCCAAAATTTTTACCACATGTACTATGGTAGTTTATGCACACTTTAACATGAGATTTTGTTTATACATACAGTAATTTAATTATTACAGTTTTTTATATAATTAAAAAATCCGGTAAAAACATATATCTTTAAAAAAATCATAATTTTGTAAATATAAACAAAAATTAAAAATCCTTGTGTTAAAGTACAGTACATAGTAGTCAGAATAAGTGATAAAAATTTGGTTGTGATATCTTTAACGGTTATTGAGAAAAGTGGTCCAAAAAACGTTCAATTTAACATTGGCAGTATAGGAAGCGTCCGGGTCCCCTAAAATAAACTATAGTTCTACTTTTCGGCGCTAGTAACACCAGTGTTAGTTGAAATTTAAATATTTTATAAATTCAGTGCAGTGGGGATATAATTGTACGTAAAACTATTTTATTTTGTTTGATAAGTAAAACCTAATCAAACCTAAATTAAAAAACTCTAAGTGTTATTGTTAAGTTGCTGTTAGTCTAGTAGTGAAGGAGAAATGATACGGTATTGTATAGCCTTTGTAGGTTGTGATTATATTAAGCTCTGCACTTAACTTAAATATCTCCTAGAGTACTGTGGAAAAATATTAGTTTTAAATCTACATAAAAAAGTCATAAATAAGGGCAGATCCAACTTTACTGTTAGTTCTACTTTTCGGCTCTAGCAGCACCAGTGTTAGTTGAAATTTAAATATTTTATAAATTTTGTGCAGTGGGGATATAATTGAAATTTAAATATTTTATAAATTTTGTGCAGTGGTGATATAATTGTATGTAAAACTATTGTATTTTGTTTGATAAGTATAACTTAATCAAACCTAAATTAAAAAACTCGAAGTGTTATTGTTAAGTTGATGTTAGAGGTGGTGGTAATATGGAACCAGCATATAATATGGACGCCCTTTATATCAAGAGACCTTTTAGGTGAATTCTAGTGGTGACAATTAGAACTAGTTTAAGTATGCCCTCTGACCTTTAGAGGGGCTGGAAACAGTTTTGAGCATTAATCACTTGATAGTAGAAAAGTTATCGTTCTGTGGAGATTTGAATCTTTTAAGGGTATATCAAATATTGATTCTATCTTATTTAAAATTTACTACTAGTAATTATTAAAATTTATTTTTAGAGCTTAAAACACTATCTACAAGTTGTTACCAATAGTTCCCATTAATTTAGACATATTTAACGCTGTTAGTGTTGATAATATGGACTAAGGTTCCATATTACAAGCAGCCTATAGAATATGTTTTAAACACATTTTTCAGATGCCACAGACAAATTTAGTAAGAAAAAATTTAACCAAAATGCAGTATTGGGATAGAGAAAACATGCAAGAGGCTGTTGCTGCAGTGAGGGAGGGGGAGATACACACAAATCCATACTCCTGTTCATCATAATACTTAATGTTCTGATTCCAATAATTATGTCTCTGGTCAGTTGCCTACCTTCTCTAGTAACACATTGTAAATTAAATTTGATATATCCCCGAAGGATATCCATCCAGTACCTAATAAAAAGACAAAATCATCAACACGAGGAAGAAAACCACGTGTTGCTAGTGCCAGTGCCGTGACAAGTTCTCCATTCAAGAATTAGAAGCTTACCTACCAAAGAAACAAACTGCTCTTCGAGTGTAAACAAACTCTTTACTATTACAGAATGTCTTTTATGTGTTGTGGATTTAATTGTATTTTGGAACGTTGCTTTGTGTAGGTTATAGTATAGCAATAACTGATCCCGTTTTGAAATTTGTCGAATTTGCAACTTGCTGTTCAGGATTTAAATGACAATTCTCAAAAAAATATAAGACTCAATAAGACTATGCTATTAAGCTAACTAGAGTGCTAGGCAAGGTCAAACATTGTCACATTATGAGGCAAGTAACCTAACACTTGGCAGTCTAACATAAATTTTTATCTATACCATTACATTATTGTTATAATTATTATTTTCAAACTTTTATTTTTTGAAAACTTTTTATGTTCAGGAAGTAAACACCAAGTTGGTATTAACTAATAAATTGTGGGCATATTGTTTTGTTCTACTAATAAAACAATATTTTTGTTTTAGATCAATCATGGTGATGGAGAGAGTTCTCGAGACTCAAGAGTTTCTGACAGTACTGAAGAAATCTGTCCTCAAGAATTAAGAGAAGATCCAGAACAAGAAGCCAAATAAAGTGTTTTAATAAAAAAAAAGAGGCTGAGGATAAATAAGTTTTCTCCATGTTTCAGAATTGAAACATGTAGGGTGGCTACAAAAGTAATAAGGACTTAAGAAAAATATTTGAGAACTCTCCTCATGAAACAGTGAAAAAAGCTGAAATAAAACTTGCAGCATTATTGGCTGAAAATAATTTACCTTTTCCCCTAATGGATGTTTTGTGTAAGTCATCACCAAAGATTTTTCCGGAATCCACGACTGCTTACAGTTTGAGTCAGCATCGGACTAAAGCCACAGCTGTTGTAAAGAACTGTTTAAGCAAGGAAATTGAAACTTTGTGAGAAACTAAGAAAACCAGACTGCTTCTACAGTGTCATAATAGGTAAAACTACTGCAGATTGTAGTTCAGTGAAAGAGTGTGGTATCATAACATAGTAATATTTTATGATTTTATGATGATAGTTCCAACTGTTTGAAGACAAACTTTTTGGAATTGATTGAAATGCCTTCTGCAACCGCTAAGGATTTGTTTAATTGTATTAAAAATTGCCTAGAAAGCAAAGAAAGTAACAAATATAGTTGATTTAGCAGACACAACCCATGTCATGTTTGGTGATGTTATGTTTTGCAGAGTATAGTAGAAATATGTTTTAGTATATTAGTTATTAGAATTAGTGTTTTTGATGTTAAAGTGTTGGCCAGTAAGACGAACAAGGAAGTGTGGTATAAACACGGAAATTGTAGCGAGGTCACGCGAGAGTTCGTTAAACGCGGAACACGGAACTCGCTTTGCTTTGGTTTGTTTTGGAGATGACAACAAGGAAGCGATGGATGGGATATATACTGGAGCTTAACATAGATTCGGGCCAGTCTGTTGTTAGTGTGTTGGGCCAGTTCGTTGTGCAAAGTGCGGTCAGGAAATCGAGACGGGAAGATCAGCCCGAAGTTTGGACCATCGAGATCTCAAGTGACAACATACCGAGTGAGCAAACCAAAGTATTTCAGTCTGTTGTTAGAGTTACATTATATTCAGAGCTTAGGGGTTATTCACATATGAGTGACACGCTTTAGTTGCCAATACCGTAATCCAGTCTGTCTTATAAAGGTATTGACCTAATAAAAGAAATGTACGTAGATCATAAGTAAAGGCTGATATATCGAACCGTATATAGTTGTATTATTGTATGAGTATAAATAAAGAGACATAAGTATTACCACCGAACCATACTGATGCATTGTTTTTATTGATCTGTCCCTTTGTTACTAACATAGGAAAGTATTGTTTGAACCCGGGTAAAAGTCTTGCTAATTTTCAAACCTATCAGTGACCATGTCTCTTTTGAGTGCCTTTCTGAAAGCAAAGGAGCCCCATAATGTAGCATTTATTAATTTCTCAAGCCTTATACTGCATTTAGTTACCTCAAAAGCTTGTTTGACGCTTCCAGAGGTCCTTAAAAAGCTTGTTTGACGCTTCCAAAGGTCCTTAGAAGACCTGTTGCGGAAACTTGGATCCCACTTTAGCCGGCAAGAAAAGTTCAGGGAATTTCAAGAATTTTTCCAAGTGGAAATTCATAAGATTCTGACTCCTTCAAATACAAGATGGCTTTCTATGAAAGCTTGTGTTGACAGGGTTTTAGAGCAGTATGTAGCTTTAAAGGAATATTTGAGAGTTGTTGTTTTCGCAGATCCATCACGAACCACGGAAGAAATGTCGGCAACGATGAATAATAAGTTCATGGAAGTTTTATTTTGAGTTCCTTTCATACACCTTAGGATTATTTACAAATGCCAACTTAATGTTTCAAAGTAAATCTCATCTGCTTCACCAAGTAAAGCCAGAAATAGAGTCTCTCTGTGCATGCTACATGCATGTGCCGATACTAAGAACGAAGAATGTCCTGGAAATAGATCATGAGTTAGGTTTTGTTGATTTAGACAAAATATACTTAGGTGTTGCTGCCCAAGAACGTCTAGACACTCTGAGGAAAGACCCAGCAGTCAAAGTGGATGATTTAAACTTATTTCTTAAAACCTGCCGGGATTTCTGCTTAGAAGCGGTAACACATGTGAAAAAGAAGTTTGATTTTTCTGATCCTCTTTACATGTTGATCTTAGTTGTCAATACAGCTATGGCTCAATCTGCAACCTACGATGTTAGAACTCTGATACCAGTAGTAGGGGAGAGGTGCCGATATTGGACCGGCTCCTTGAATGGACCACCATAATAACTATCTTTCAAGGGCATTTACGAATCAGTAGGTTGGCTACACTTACTCTCTAAGAGACAGGGGAGTTCCCGCGCTAGTGTTTTGTTCTCCTTTTGCGTTGTATCGGACGTGTCAGAAAACGTGGTTGTTTGTAAGGTTATGTGTGCTGTGTTCGACGAGCGATTTTTTCTTACGTGGTAAGAATTGGTTATATTTATGCATACCTAAAAATACATCACTTATTAGGCTTTCTAATAAGGTATAGTAGGTTTTCTTATGGTTTAAGCTAAATTAATCCCACTAGCATTCGTTTAAATCAATCGTCAGTTGCCGTGGTTGGACCATATGGAGTTGCTTAAATTGGACCGGTCCAATCTAGGGACCCCAATCTAGGAAAATAGACACATTAGTTTATTTGTGATCCAAAAAAACTACATACATTTTTTTTCTAGGCGTTAAGATGACAAAGAGGGGAAATTGCGGAAAGTGGTCACAAGATGATTTTCAAAGAGCGGTAGATGCTTACAGAAATGGCGATTTTGGTTTAAACGAGTGTGGGAGAATTTACGGAATTTTAAGAGGAAGATATGGTTGGAAGATCTGATATTCGGTGCCCCCTTGGGAAGCATAGTAAAAATATCTGATTCTGGATACATTAACTCAGATCTTTTCTTTGAGTGGCTTAGGCACTTTCATAGTTGTGTTAGTTCTACATAGACAAATAAAGTTCTTTTATTGTCAGATGGCCACACTACACATTGCAAAAACCTAGAAGCTCTAGAATACGCTAAAGAGAATGTAATCATCCTTTTACAGCTCCCTGGACACACATCACATAGGTTGCAGCCATTGGATGTTGCGTTTTTTGGACCTCTCCAAAAATACTTTGTTCAGGCCCAAGATGCTTTTTTAAGAGAGTACAAGGCAGACAAGGTAACTCGGCTACAAAAAATTAAGGTAAGTATCAAAAAATTTAAATGAAGCTTACGGAAAAGCTGACACTGTAAGTAATGCTGCAAGTTCGTTTAGGGCAAGTGGATGTTGGTCTGTAAACAGAAACGTGTTTAGAGATTGTGATTTCGCTGGTGCAAGTGCTTTACAACCAGAAAACCAGATATTGTCCCCGTCTGAAGTTTTTGAACCACAAAAAGCAGAGCCAGGCACAAGTAAGACACACAACTATATCCAGAATATTTCCAAAAACACTTCCTCGACAAGTTCTGAATTGGACGACACTGACGAAGATAGTGGCTATGAACCTGCATCTAAAAAAGTGTCATTTAGAGAAACTCTGCTGAAAGTATCTCCATTACCAAAAAGAAACTTGTTTCAAGCAGTCTCGAGAGGACATGGACAAGACCGAGGTAGAGGATGTGGAGCTCAAAAGGCTGTTGTTATTACAAGCCGTCCTTATAAATTGGATTTGAAAGAGAAAAGCTACGGCAAAGGAAAAAGAAGAGAGAAAATGGGAAGAGAAATGAAGTTATATAAAAGGAGTTGTGAAAAAAGTGGGAAAAGGAAATATTAAAAAGGAAACCAGTTGGTACTGCTATAATTGTGATGAAGCGTCTCATGAAGATATGATTCAGTGCATTAAGTGCCATACTTGGGTGCATACTATTTGTGCAGGTGTTAAAAAAGAATAAAACAATATTTTTGTTCAAGTTGCTATGAGTAGGTCTAAATAAGTTGATTAAGTAATACAGTTAGTACAGTAATTATTGTTATTTAACTTGGACTATTAGTTTTATTAACTACTTTATATAGTCATTTCTTATTGTTGGCTATTATCATTTAATTAAATAGTTTTTTGTTCAATTAATAAAGTAAATTTAACAATTCCTTTTGTTATTTAAGCTTAGTTTTAGAAGTTATACATAAGAATCTATTGTATTTATAAATAATAGAAATAAATATCAAAATTCAAAAAAAATTTGAAGTCATTGGTCCATTTAAGAAACCTGGTCCAAATAAGGCAACTTGAAGGTCCAACCTAGGCAACCGGTTTCCTTAATTGGACCATTGACTAGGTTTTCTTGTAAATTTTTCCCTTTTAAAAGTTATGTAGTATATGTCTGAGATTTTTATTTTGTATTAGTAATAAGCCTATTTAAATAGCCAGTATTTTTTAAAGCTCTAAATACTTGTGGTTCATAATCTAAAAAACAAATTTCATCCAGTGGTCCAATATCGACAACCCTCCCCTATCAATATTTCCACAACTGAGAAGCCATGTTGACATTCAACAACTACAGCAGGAGTAGAGGGATTTTTCTTATCTTGAACATCAAAATCATGATTTTAAGACCATGAAAGCAGAAGAATATTTATTGGAATAAGGGTTTTCACTGAAGAATAGCGCAGGTATGGTAATATTCCCCAACCTGAAGGTAGTCATACAACTTCTTCTTGTCCTGCCACTTTCAAACGCCAGTGTAGAACGACTATTTAGTGATCTCAACAATTGTAAAACATTACACAGAAACAGACTTAAAACTAACACTGTATCAGCTTTGCTAAAAACCAAGAATGCCTTGAAAGAACTTGGGGGTGTTGCTAATTTTGAACCAACAAAAAAATGTTGAATACAAAAAATGGAAGGAGGAAGAAAGCGTAAAAGAGGTAATCAAAAAAATATTGCAAAAAGTAAACTCCATAATTCGGAAGGGAGGCACTGGAGTATTGCATGCAACCATACAGAAAATAGTACAATCTGTAATGTGAAAAGAATATCAGAAAAGGACATTGATATGTTTTCAAAAAATTTTACAAAAATAAATTAAAAATAGAGCAGGATAACTATTTATTAAATTTTATTCAAGGAATACAGCCTGAAAGAACAAGGGTAATGGTTATAAATAAACTAACCAGACCTAAAAAAGAAACGTCAAAAGATACACTTACTATGGAGTACTTTATGTTGATGGATAAAGGTAATAAATATAAAATTTGTTCAAAAAGTTTTGAAAGCATAACTTGTATAAAACAAAGAAGATTAAATCTCATAACAAAACGATTTTTTTATTTATTTAAACAATCACTAACAGAACAAAGAGGAGGGAAAAGAACTGGTTTAGATTGTAGTGTATGTGATTCCATAATTCATCACTTTGAACAGTTCAAGAGCAAGAAATCTCATTACGGAAGAGCTAATACCAAAAGACGTTATTTAAGGGAAGACTAAACTATTTTTTTTTAGTTAAAAACAAAAATTTTTTTATTTAAACATATGGTTCATTGTAAACATTTTGGTGTAATGTTTATGTTGTAAATATGGCTAGAAGTGTTTTTAATATTTCGATGGTGTCCAGCAAAAAGGGCCTAACCAACAAAATTAATTTTCTTATTAGATAAATTTAGTTTTTTAACTTGGAAAAAAGGCCTAGCTGCTATTCCCTATCAATATTTTTTTACTTTAGTATATGTTTTCCTAAGTAAGGGCTTAACTAACATTCTAAAATAAAGTCATTGTGCAAAAAGGGCACAACTGATACATAATAGCATTGGTTCTTATGAAAGAAGCAACCACCACTTTCAGAAATCTGTAACAGTGCTATCTAGTGTTAATAATGTAAACTGTTTGATGATATAACTACTATATCATCAACTAGTGCTATCTACAGTAAAATAATAAAACTAAATATTTTATTAACTGTATTGGGTCTATTGTTTAACACCACATGTTTGTACCAAGCAGTTGAAAAACTATCCGTTTAAGGTTATGTTATACAGTTTTGTCATTTGTGATTTTTTGCACTATTCATTTTCTTTTAGTAGTTTTGTAATTTAATAGTTTAGTAGGTTAATGTGTATAAATAGTTAGTTATATATTTGTTAGTTGTTCTATTAATCTGAAATTTTGTATGGTGAAATAGGCCCAAAAATGAATAGAAAGTTGCCTTTAAGTAGAGGTAAAAAACTGGTACAGTTAGCTGTTAAATCTGTTGATGACTGCAAGTTAAGTAAAGAAATTGAAGATAATAATAAGGACAATAATATTAGTGGAAGTAATAATAATATAAAACTTTATTATACAGATGAACCGATTTTGAATCACTCTCAAGAAAATCTAAGCAATAGTACATTAGACCTAATAAACGATACTGAAAGTAGTTTGTTGTTTTTTTTGTTTTTAAAGGCGAAAAACCTAGGTGGTTTCGTATAACATTCGTATAATGCTCATACTATCACACACAGGTATAAAATTAAACTTTTAATTTACACATACTACACTATAAAATAACAACAATAACAACAATAATTACACAATAACAACTTGTCACAGGGCTGTAAAGGGCCCTGTTACATAACAATGGATAAAACTCTAATTAAAATAACAAGTAATAAATCTAAACATGGTATATAAGTTTTGTAAGTAAATGTATATTGTTTTCAGATTTTTCCAATTAGATTCAACCGATGGAGGAATGCTAACACCATATTAATGGTTTGGGAGTCATCTCCCAGCATCCTCTGAATGCAATTTGGTAGGCAAAACCTCTTCCGAACCTATTTCAGCTTTTCACAATCTAAAAGTATATGATTAATAGAAAGGAGATTTAAGCAGTAAGGACAAAGCGGCGGATCCCCCCGACGCATCAGAAACCCATGAGTTAACCCAGAGTGGCCAATGCGTAGGCGAGAAACCACCACTTCCTCTTGACGGCTTTGGCAGTTTGACGATATCCATGGCCGAACGGTATCTTTAATTTGGCGGAGTTTATTTCCTTGCACTGCTATCCACTCTTCTTCCCACTGTCTAAACAGGGTTTGTTTTAAAGAGGATATAAAGTCGGACGACATTACTCTACTCACGCTAGGCTGTAAGGAAGTGGCTTCCTTAGCAGCTAGGTCTGCTTTAGTGTTTCCATGTATACCGGCGTGACCCGGAACACAGCAAAACGACACTCCCACGCCTCGTAGCCAAAGTCTGTGCGTGGAGCACAGAATATCTTTGACCAAAGAGTTAGGAGAGTACATATTTTGAATGGACTCAAGTGCACTTCTTGAGTCTGAACATATAAGAAGGTGCTCCGGTGTTGGTAGAACAATATTGAGTGCCTTGAGTATTGCAAACAGTTCTGCTGTATATACGGAAGAGGAAGATGGTAATCCATAAGTGAAGTTGTTTCCTGACAGAACAAATGCGCATCCGACTCTATTGTCCAGTTTGGAACCATCAGTGAAAATAATATGACTTGATGGGTAACGTTTACATATGGATATACATTCCTGACGGTAAACAACATCAAGTGTTGTTTGTTTTAGATACCTAGACGATGAGAGATCGACATGAGGTTTTCTAATCGACCATGGAGCGACAAAACATGGTGTATTTTCGTATATAGGAGGTAGTGCTACCCCACAGATTATTGAGGATACGGATGGTTCTGATCCCAAAGGGAGCAATGGATTGTTTACGGAATTCGTACTGTGCAAATAATGGATTGTTAAATACAATATGATATGAAGGGTGCAAAGGTTTGGAGCGCAAATTACACATATATGACAGTTGTAGCTGTTGTCTGCGTCGCGTGAGCGATGGCTCACCCGTTTCAACAAGCAGACTACTAATGGGACAAGAACAAAAAGCTCCGGATGCTAGACGGAGAGCAGTGTTATGAACAGAATAAATCTTTTTAAGAATCGATAACCTAGCTGACGAATAGACTATGGACCCATAGTCAATTCGTGATCGAATAAGAGCTCGGTAAAAACGCAGCATGCAGGTTCTTCTATCGGCTCCCCAATGAGAACCGCTTAAAACCCGTAACATATCTAAGATCTTGATGCAGCGTGATTTTAAATTTGTCACATGTGGGTTCCAAGAGAGTCTATGGTCGAATATAAGACCTAGAAATGTGACTGTGTTATCGGAGTGAAGTTGAGTTCCGTTTAGGTATAAAGTGGGACTAAAATGTTGTCTGCGACGAGTAAAAGCAATGCATCTAGTTTTAGCAGCGGAAAACTTAAATCCTGTCTGATTGGACCATGTTTGTAATTTGTTGATCGTTAATTGCAGTGTTCTTTCTGCGGTTGCCGTGTTTCTGGTTGCCACGTAAATGGCAAAATCATCAACAAAAAGAGAACAGTGGACAGGTAATCGGACATTAGCAGTGATGCTATTAATAGCAACTGCAAATAATGTGACGCTAAGTACGCTGCCTTGAGGGACACCATTCTCTAAATAAAATCGATCTGATAAGGTGGATCCAAGACGCACCCTAAAATATCGATTAGATAGGAAATTTTTAATAAATGCTAGGATTCTCCAATGAATACCCCAAGATTGTAAGGTATTTAGAATTCCTCTTCAAGCCGTATCATATGCCTTTTCAAGATCGAAAAACACTGCAACGAGTGTCTGACGAAAAAGAAAGGCATTTTGAATGGCCGACTCTAACAAAACCAGCTGATCGATAGATGATCTTCCCTGTCGGAAACCACACTGTTCTTTACAGATCAGTTGGTTACTTTCATTCAAGGTACCATACAAGTCGCCGATTGACCATCTTCTCCACCAGTTTACATAGAACGCTGGTGAGAGAGATAGGACGATAACTACTTGGATCAGTTTTGTCTTTCCCTGGTTTTAATAGAGGAATTACTATGGCCTCCAACCAAGAATCAGGAAAGATATGCTCATCCCATATACGATTGTATATTAGGAGAAGAGTTGTTCTACCCGACTCTGGAAGGTGTTTAATCATAGAATATACGATATTATCGGGTCCTTAAGCCGAATCCGTAGCCGACAATAAGGCAGATTCTAATTAATCCATTGTAAATGGGTCATTCAACGGAGAATCCTGTGATATGCCGATAGTGAATAGCATGGCCTCTTGAGCAGTTTTATAAGTGCGAAAAGAATCATAATACACGGCAGTTGAAGAGAACCTAGAAAAGGATGAGCCCAAAATGCTTACAATTTTATGGCTGTCTGTTGTCAATATCCCATCCTGCTGCATCAGTCCCACCAAAGGAGCAGAGGGAAACTGGCCACACACAGAACGTAGCTTCTTCCAAACTGTTGATGTGGGAGTCGTTCTGGTTATTGTACCGATATAATGGGTCCAAGAATCTTTCCTGCTCTGCCTGAATACTCTGCGAGCTTTGGCACGCAAGATTTTATAATTTTCTAGATTTTCTCCTGTCGGTATTCGATTAAAGGTTCTTAACGCTTTTCTCCGTAAGCGCAGAGCTTCTTTACATTTGTCATTTCACCAAGGAACTGGTGGACGTTTTGGTCGTGATGAAGATTTTGGGATAGTATTTTCTGCTGCTGAAATAATGGAATCTGAAAATATATCAACTATTTCATTTATAGAAATATGTTGATTATTTTCTGGCAATGCAAAGTGATTTGTAAAATCATTCCAGAAGGCTTTATTTAATATCCATCGAGGTGTTCGGTTGTTCAGAAAAGAGGAGTCGTTGAAAGAAATTTTTATAGGGGCATGGTCACTGCTATACAAATCTGACATCACTGTCCACTCAAATCTTGTAGCTATCGAAGGACTACAAAATGACAAGTCTACGAAATGCCTGTCGAAGTTGCTAAGTGTGTTAACGATCCATCATTAAGTAAAAACAAATCTAAGTCGGATCGTATCCTCTCTATGCGGATACCCCTTGGGTTGCAGGTTGAGGATCCCCACGGATAGTGATGTGCATTAAAATCGCCAAGCAAAAGAATCGGAGCAGGTAATTGATATATTAAATCCATCAAGTCGTTTGATTGGACGGTATAGCTTGGTGGCAGGTATAGGCTGCATATCGTTAGTTTTATGGGAACAGTGACTCGAATTGCTACTGCTTGTAATGGTGTATCCAGATTTACGGGAACACCATCCATAGAGTTGTGAGCAAGTATGGCTACACCACCTCTTGCTCTCTCCTCTGTAACAAAATCCGATCTGAAGACAATTACAATCTGTACCCTCTTAAGTATAAAGAATGGGTATTATGAAGATGTGTCTCCTGGAGACAAACGAACAGAGGCGACGAGTCTCGCACAAGAACTTTCAGATCTTCCATGTGACTCCTAACACCTTTTAAATTCCACTGAACCACATTCATATTTGGTATCGTGGACATAGATAATTATTGAGTAAATATATTTTGATGGTATATATTATATGTTGTGATAAATATATAATATTTAAATTAAAATAAATAAATATTAGAAGGGACATGGTCCCTTTGTAACCTAGTCATTTTCCTGTCCAGTAGTTACAGGATGTTTTTTTTTTGTTGTGTGTCCTTGTCCACTTCCATATTTCCCTCACTCATCTTGGAAGATGTTGAGGGTAGAGAAGGACAGGGATCGGGGTTTTTAGGAGGATTTGTAGGGGAACCTCCTTTTTCATTATCTTTTTACTACTTTTTAAATTTTTTATATTTTTACTTTTTATAGCAACAGGTTTCTTTCCTGGAATGGGTCCAGAACTTCTTCCTGTTACTACAGATGGACAAGTATAGTATTTCTTTAAAAATTGCTTTACCCCAGATACTGGAGTCATTTTCTTTTTTATGATGGTTTTTTCCTGCGTCTTTGTTCTCAGATCAAGAGCAGGGATAGATGGTTCTATTTCTGCTTGTGATACTGAGAAACTAGAGGACGGAAGAACGGAATTTGAATCAACTAAAGCAGAAGCGGGAGCGGAAGGAGACACTTTTGAGAATAGAGCGACTTGGTCAGTCAAGATTTTGACTGTCTTAGCCAACACTCCACAGTTTGTGCATGGAGTGTTGCTCTGGTTTGAAACAACAGCAGCAAATGATTTGCCTTCTAGAGCAGGCCTAGAGGTTTTATATAATTTCTTTGCGGCATTAAAAGATATTTTATCCTTAGCCATAATAGTAAGAACTGCTTTTTCTTCTTTAAAATTTTCACAGTTGAAGGACCGTGCAGGATGATCGCCGCCACAGTTGGGACACTTGGCGTCATCATTGCAGCCCTCACTATTATGACCTTTCTTACCGCATTGACCGCATGTTTCTTGCCTTGTGCAAGTAGAACTCACGTGTCCAAACCCTTGACACTCAAAACAACGTCGAGGGTTTGGGACGTAAGGTCTAACAGAAAGACGATAAAAACCTGCTTAGATATGCTCTGGCAATGTGGGTGTGCCAAAGGTTAGAATCAAAGAAGCAGTGGCCTTTTTCTCTCCATTTTCATTGCGCATTATGCGAGTGACTTCAAGAACTGAGTGGCTAGCTAATTCACTCTTTATTTCCTCCAAACTAATGGGGATCAAGTCTCTACATGTAATGACACCTTTTGAATAATTCAAGGATCTGTGAGGTTCAACAGATACCTTGACTTTGTCATACAAAGACGTCATCTTTAACAGCGACAAACTTTGTTTCCCGCTGTTAGTTTCCACTAAAATTGTGCCATTCTGTAATTTCCTAATAGAAAGTACAGGGCCCGCTGTTCCAGTAATTGCCTTGTTGATTACAAAGGGTTATACCTTAGACAAATCTGAATCCTTTTCGGCGTTGGAAAAAACTAAAAATTTGGGAGCTGGCAAAACTGTTGAGTAGCCCTCTCCTTTGTCTTCTTGAGCAATTATTTATTTATATTTATTTATTTAATCTGGATAAGATCTCTTTGTTCCTAAATCTTTTTTGACGGTTTTATTTACCATGGGTTTGTTTGTCCAGCGCATCGGGTTAGGCGGAATCGGGCGAGCTTGGTAAGGGCGTGCCCATCAGATCACATTGCGATCACTTCCGAACCCCCAGTTCCGTGAGGATCCCGCGTTCTCTTTTGCCAGTCTGGATGGACATCAGTCTGGAACCCGAAACTATTGTGAGGAAGAATCCGACTTTCTTCAACACCGCGAACACTTCCTGACCAAGAACCGAAGTGGCTGGCCCCAGAACAGAAACCACGCATACGTCTCGGCAGAGCAAGCTCACATCAGCCTTACCAAACCAGAGGTTGTCAAGACTCTGGCAGGTTCAGCACTCCCAACGCGCAATGGCTCTGCACAGTCAAAATTCCTAAAAGAAGGTGAGAATTGGAATGTTGTATTGTTTGGTGTATGTGTTTATGTGATTGGGTGGATGTTTTGTAAGTGTTGAATGTGTTG
>JAGFPH010004295.1:53444-73525 GCA_018207615.1 Philaenus spumarius | reverse complement strand
TTATAAAATATTTACATTTCAATTATCACTCCACTGCACAAAATGTAGGATTTATGAATGAAATGGAGGTATATAACAATTACTTACCTCAATAAATGTCAAACTAAACACGCACATGATGTAGTATTTAGTTCACTATTAAGTTTGTAACACTAACATAAGCTATTCTATAAAAATCTAAAGTAAACTGTTCACTATTTTTCTAATTAGTAATAGGCTATGTACACTTTATTTACACATTTTGACCACCAGCAAGTGATTGAAGTTTTTCATTAATGTCAACTGGAGAAGAGAATTCATACTTATATCTGTCTCCAGCGCAGATGAGATTAGGGGTCTCTAATATTTGAACTATATCCTTGATACTTATATCTTCCTCATCAGCTTTAAATAGTCTTTTTGAGTTATCAGCTGACTTGAGACACATAATTGTTGCTTCGTTATCCATATAAGTTTCTTGGACTACTGCAGCATATCTGAAGTCAGTCTGCTTCTTCTTGCTGTAGTTTTTAAATCTAACCAATATATAATCATTTGGATTTACAAAAAGAGGTGTAGGATCCTCCTATGAATTTTTAAAATCCAATGCAGGAGAAGTCAGTGGTTCAATTCCCATTATTTCCATATCTGCTTCAGAAGTGGAGCTAAAATTTAAATTATGGTCACTCCCACTACTTTCCCATTCTTCACTTTCTTCACTGTCTGATGATTCTATAGTCTTAGCTCTTTTCTTCAGTCGGCCTAGTCGTTTTACTTCTTTAGTTTTTTATTCTTTAAGAGGTTTCTTCTGCTTCTTGGGCACATTCTTTTTGAGATTTTCTTTTGGCTCCTTTTTAATTTTTATTACAGGTTTCTTTCCTTTGGATTTTTTTATTTCTTCTAAGAAACACTCTGTAGTTATAACTTGTGCTTTAGGGGTTATTTGTTTCCTTGGTTTTGTCACATTACTAGATTTTCCAACTTTATCCAAGTGTATTTCCTCGAAACTGCGATTTGGGGTAGTCTGTCTAGATTGTAAGATATTTGATATTGCAGCCTGACTAGAAACAGGAGATTGTTGAGGTGGCATATTATTGGAAGTAGATGGTTGAGACTGCATGTTATAAGAAGTCGATGGTTGATTGAATGAGTTATCATCGGGAGTTAGTTCGCTTGGTAGAATTAGATTGGTTTGCTCACTCATGTCATTGGTGTTTGTGTTAGGTTCTTGATTCATATATCTTTCCAACTTTAACACATCGAGTCTTTCTGTAGGATATTTTTCTCGATTAGTGGGGTAAATCCCAGTGCTTTCAAACCCTTTCTTTATGTTATCTCCAGATAAGGCTTCATTCCAAACTTCACAAAGAGTGTCCACAAATTCTGATTTAGTCATTTTCCTCTGGTTCATTCGTTGCCATTCTATAAGCTTCTGGTTCCAGGCACTTTTCAGTGGACGAAACGCACATTTGTCAAGGGTTTGGAGAAGATCTGTTGTGTGAGATGGTAGTTTAATGATAGTTATATTCTCTTTTATGGCTTTTTCTATGGTTTGAGGTTCTAGATGACTTGTGTGGCCATCAAAAATAAGTAAAAGAGGCCTTTCTTGAACTATTTCGCAAAAATGGTCAAAATATGCGTGAAAAATATCTGCGTTGATATATCCCTTTTTGGATACGGCATATAGGGTCCCAGGAAGATCATTTTCGCCTCTCCATGTTGTCCACAGTTTTCGCCTTTAAATATATCATCAGAGGCAGAACAATGCCATCCGCTGAACAACAAGCCAAAACAGAAATGTTTTCTTTTCCAGATCCCATTATTGTGCTATGCACTTTTTGTTTGGTTAACGTTACTAACTCCTTGGAATCTAATGAAAATCCTGTCTCGTCTAAATTCCAAACGTTTTTAGGTTTTTATTTTATTTTTAAGTTATCCATGGTAGATTCAACTAAGTCATAAAATCCATAAATTAAAAATGGATCTGAGGTGTTTTTTCGTCTTGCTTGTTCAAGTGCTTCTAAATTCTTCAATTTCAAACCATGTCTTTGGCAAAACTGTCTAAACCAGTCACTTCCTGGCCGACCATTTTTGAATGGCGTTTTGATGTCATTGGCTTCTACATATTCCCTAACCACATCTTTTCTTGACAAGGCAAATCCCCACTTGGACATTATAGAAATATATCTTACGAGTTCTTCTTCTTGTTTTCGAGAAAGTGCAGTTTTTCTACCTCTATTTTTGACATTGCTGTCAAGCACTAATCTACCTAAAGTACTCTTACTTATTTTGTACTTATCAGCTACAGTTCTGATGGTAGATTTTTCAATTTTAATCTCATAAATGCCTTTTAGAGCACTGCCTTAGAATGTTTGGGCTCTTTTTTTTATAATTCCGCACCATTTTGACACAGGATACGTTACAAACTTAAAAAAACTTTAAATTCCTCAACAAAGAATCTGAAACAAAATAAATGGTACTAAAATAATGACCAAAAATAATAAAATAAGGTAAATGAATCAGTGCTGGAATTGTCCCATGCATGTCCCAAAATTGCCCCAAAAATTTTCCCATTTTTACCCCATATGTGTTTCAGTCAATATCATTTTCCCTATTAATGGTAGAACTTAAATCTAAACATCAATTTATAGCTTAAAAATGGTCTATCTTGCCATATAAAAATCATCCTGATGCAAACATTATTCATTTAGAGACGGGGAAAGTTTTCGTTACAAAAACAAAAGTTTTTCGGAGCAAAAAACTAGTGTTTTACAAAATAAAAATTTTAAAATTGGTATAAGCAAGATATTGTTTTAATGGTTATGGTTCCTTAACTATCGAATATTAAGCTATATCTGGCTGCTAAAATATAGACTAAAAACTTAAATATTATCATAAATAATATGCTGTCCCTGTTTTGCCCCACTTTTTCACTGTCCCAGAATTACCCCACCTCACCCTATAAAATAACAGTTCCACCCAGACCATCACAGGCGCTCTTGCCATGTGATGTGGCAAAGAACTGCCACTCTGCTTCAACTCCAAAATCAGATTTATGAAGACATAGATTATGAACATTTTTTCTGTTTTTATATTAAACTGCACTTCCATCAGAAAAATAAGTTATTTTTTTAGCTCAAATGGCAAAGTGTCTTTTAAGATGGAAATAATTCTTTTTTGAAATACAAAGAAGGCAATTTTATTGTTCTAAACAGTCAGATATAAAAATATACTGCAAGTGATTGATTGTTTCATTCCACTTATAATAAACAATACAAGGGTGCACTGTCGCTTGACTACTTGTCCGATAAGACTGAACCTCATCTTGCAGTATAAAAGAATAATTCTCAGCAAAGTCACAGTTAATTACAGTATTACTTGTCCTTCAGTCAAGTTCTCCTTCAGGTCATTGTAACATATCTTTTGTTGATTGGTTATGAAAGAATAAATTTTAATTTTAAAAGTGTTTCTAAAAATTCTTCAACAAAATCATCTGTGCTTTTTATTATGGTTTCCATTTATCACCTATCTACTGTTACCCACTGCTTGTATGTGATTTCATCAATCATTTCATTGTTTAGTTTTTGAATCAATAGTTCTTTCAGTAGGTTTAAGCCTGGGCACTCTTGACAATGGTTCAAATAACACTGAAGAGATGGTGGATTACACATTATTTTTGCAAGACATATGTGGTATGATGTCAATGGCAAGTCATCCCCATCCAAAACAAAAATTTAAGTCTTGCACCACTCATCATTAATTTAATGTTTTCATGTAAGGTACAAACACATACAGTGTGTGTACTGTTTTTTTCCAGCTAGTATGCAATTATTTGGCCTTAGCTCACAAAATTTTGAAAATCTAATTCGATGATTTGGATATTTTTCTTTAAGCAGTTGATAAATTTCTTGGAAGTTGGCCAAAACTAATAGTTTTTATTTTTGAATTTTGATTCCATCATTCCAAATTGTTACACAATCTTTTTTCCTGGCATCATTCTGCTGACTTCATCCGAGTTATAGAAATCTACTATCAATGTAGCTGTTATTTTATTCAATGTCTTTCCAGGTTTAGGATTTGGATTTGAAAGGATACTTTTTTCTTTAACTAAATTTTTAACTGAGCGGGCCATATAATTGCTGACGCCAAACTCAACTTCTATTTTATTGCAGCTCCAACTTAAAGGTAAAACTGACAATATTGTTAGTTTTTCACTCCGCTTTGTAGTTTTATTAAATTTGTGTTTTAATTGTGTCAACATCTCCATTTCTTCACTCTTGTCACACTCTGCAATACAATTTGTTTCTTGAGGTGGAAACAATTGTTTTTCCATACTTGCTTTAATTTTATTAAGTTTTTTTTTTTGTTGCATAGCTTACTACTTGAATTTTCTTCTTTTTTACTGGTGACTCCCCAATAAGCTCAAGAGATTTGTTTAAATAATCCAAATGTTTGCGAGTCAGTGAATATGTCATCTTCCTATTATCTTGAAGTGTAACGTCTGATTGTGACTCTTTATTTTCAGCAGAAATTTTTTTTCTAAACTTATCACATATTTTCATACCCAATGTTATACCTAAATCTAAAGAACACATCCACTCTTTTACATTTCTGATGTTTTTTTCCGGATTTTGGATATTTTTCCTCTTTGAGAGGGTTACAACACTTAGCAGAAATTAAGTTCCAGTCTTTCTTAACATTAACCGCCATTTGAAATAATATGTGCAAATTTAACCCTAAATATAATTATTTCACTTTTATTTAGTTATGTATTATAAGAAATTAGTTTTTATCCCATAAGTTAAGTTATCACTGCACTTATAAATTATCTGTTGTCATTAAAAAATCCAACATCTAAAACACTAAATAGCGATGTAAATTAGGTATAAATTTACCTGTTCAACGTAAAACACTAACACTCATCCAGATAAAATTAGAATTAAAAAAAAATAATTGCACTAAAAGTTAACCTTTTTATAAAAAACAACAATAAAACACATAACTAACTAAAATTTACATGAAACCATAGGTTGCACAGAAAGATCTGACTTGTACAAAAACTTGTATTTGTATCATCTAAGTCCAACAGACAACTACTAATGTCCAACTCTGCATTGCATGCCTGCCATCAAATCTATGCAAGTACCGACATGAAATAATATTCGTGTACAGACCTGCGCTTTTTCACAATACACCTTCTAAAAATAGCTTCCTTTACATCGATATGTACAGCCAAAACCCTTTGAGAGTAATTGCAGCTAACTTCTACAGGCATAGCAATTCTAAAATTGTTCAATATATTTGTAGTCAAGTATTTTCAACAAAAATATACCAATTGTTGTTAGTACAAAATGACTTACCAGTTACATTGTATATTTAAATTGACAATATAAATCTACATGACATGCCTAATGTGTAAAAATGATTATATACTGGTGGTAAATTTATTGTTTAACCATAATTATTAATTATAGAAAAATGCTTAGTTTTTATTGTATTACATTTAACCTAGTAAGGTAAACTATTCTTAGTTTTTACTAAATTCAATTTGAAAATAATGCATCATACCAATGTAAAAAAGTTTGCAGCAAGTTTTTAATTTAATGTCGCTGTTGTACACTATGGCAACAATTGCAAGGATTTTCCCTAAATTTGCTTGAACAGACGTACAAAATTTGTATTTCACAAGAACCCATTGTCATCCCATTCTAAAATTTTGTATACATGTAGTCAAGTAGTGTCTACAAAACATATATTTTTCCCAGAAAAATCAAAGGGGACGTATTTGGATTTTCCAAAAACCGTTTTTTGGGATTTAAAAAAATGTTGTTTGAAAGTAGCCTACCTATGTTGTATATCAAATCAAAGCCCATTAAAAACTGAAGAGAATGAGACCAAGATGAGCTCTCTAGGTCAAATACTTTTTGAGTTACAAATACTTTTAGCTTTCAAGACGCGGTCAAAATCGTGCGTTTTTGAATCTTTAAAAGTCAAAAACTCGTAAACCAAAAGTAAAAAAAAATAAAAATTTTATATTTTTGTTACTTTTGATGGGCACTATAAGTGTAATAAAAATTAGAGAAATCTGAGTTGTTAAGGTCCAGACCATTGGTTTATTTCCGTTCTTAGTATCGGCACATGCATGTAGCATGCACAGAGAGACTCTATTTCTGGCTTTACTTGGTGAAGCAGATGAGATTTACTTTGAAACATTAAGTTGGCATTTGTAAATAATCCTAAGGTGTATGAAAGGAACTCAAAATAAAACTTCCATGAACTTATTATTCATTGTTGCCGACATTTCTTCCGTGGTTCGTGATGGATCTGCGAAAACAACAACTCTCAAATATTCCTTTAAAGCTACATACTGCTCTAAAACCCTGTCAACACAAGCTTTCAAAGAAAGCCATATTGTATTTGAAGGAGTCAGAATCTTATGAATTTCCACTTGGAAAAATTCTTGAAATTCCCTGAACTTTTCTTGCCGGCAAAAGCTGCGGCTAAAGTGGGATCCAAGTTTCCGCAACAGGTCTTCTAAGGGCCTTTGGAAGCTTCAAACTAGCTTTTGAGGCAGCTAAGTGCAGTATAAGGCTTGAGCAATTAATAAATGCTACATTATTGGGGCTCTTCTGCTTTCAGAAAGGCACTCAAAAGAGACATGATCACCAAACATGACATGGGTTGTGTCTGCTAAAACAACTATATTTGTTACTTTCTTTGCTTTCTAGGCAATTCTTAATACAATTAAACAAATCCTTGGCGGTTTGCAGAAGGCATTTCAATCAATTCCAAAAAATTTGTCTTCAAACAGTTGGAACTATCATCATAAAATATTACTATGATATGATACCACACTCTTTCACTGAACTGTAGTAGTTTTACCTATTGTGACACTGTAGAAGCAGTCTGGTTTTGTTAGTTTATCGCAAAGGTCCTTTTCAAATTCCTTTCTTAAACAGTTCTTTACAACAGCTGTGGCTTTAGTCCGATGCTGACTCAAACTGTGAAAGATAGCAGGTTGACTGACACAAATGTGGCAGTGGCTGGAATGTGAAATGCCCAAATGTGTGTAACAACAGTCACCTTTCACTGAACTGACTCATACAGTCATAATATAATATATAGATTTATAGATACTTACAGTGAACCCCTAATTGTTCAAAATAATTAAATTAATGATATGTTAGAAAATATTGCAACTATAAAGATTGGTATATTCTGTTGTAGGGCATCATCATTACACACCTATTATTTTAAAATTTCAAATTGTAGTTTTAATACTTTTCAAATCTTGTGGGGGCGCCGCCCCCCTCCAAATGACGCCCCTGCATACTTTAATGAAGTAGTTGCGAACAAAATCACAGAAAGTACTTTCATCTGCAACCATAACCAGTTTTAATGCTTCAACAGTCGTACTTCCTATGAGTAAATAAATATCTTATTTAGTCTTCTCTTTTGAATGATATTCAACTTTAAATATACATGCGCCGACATAATGAGATAAGATTAACAAATTTTGATAACAAGTTCTTGAATAAATCTGTTAAAATAAAATGGAATACATGAATTTATGGTACTCTAGACTGCAATATAGTATTTGGTGTTTTAAAAAATTGGCAGAATGTATTGAAGAAAGAAGCAAACAGAATTATTTAACCCTTTCTATCCTGATTAGGTGAAAATTAAAAAATGTACTAATAATTTATTTTTATTTTAACATTGAAATTTAAAAAAAAAATTAAAAAATTGTTTTGCTATGGGGGGGAGGTAATTTGGACCTGTGACAAAAAGTCCTGTCAGGATATAACAGTTTGATACAAAGTTTAATACAATATGTTTTGATTATATACGCTCGTATATTTATTCTAATTTATAGCAAAAAATATTGTTTTTTTAGTATACTAAAACATAATGAAATAACTTTATACATAAATGTTATAACTATTGTAATTCTAAATATCTGTGTCGAGATATTTGGCAAAACAGTTTTTCTTATCATTAATACACAAATGAACTTAACAGAATGAGCAGGTTGATGTAGGTTTCAATTCTACCTTGATCATACTACAAACTTTACATCTACCTCGTTTATCAGTGAACACAGGCCAGTGAGCACCCAAGTTTAATAACGGAAAATCTTTTAGTACTGAATATCCAAACTTTCTTTGTTTTTTAGATGACGGGGATGCTTTGTATTGACTGATCTTTTCAGCGAGTTTTTTGTTTTGAAATTTTTTCCTCAATCAAATCCATTGCAACTTGACAAAAAACTTCTACAAAAATTTTTCAAACATCTCCCAATAAATTAAATAAGCATTTACAAATGCAATATCTAAAAGGGCAAAATAAATTCTATGCCACCATTTTCTAGATTTTCTATTGATGCCATAAATGACACGGTACCGATCAGCTTGGTCAACGCTGATCCATAAACCCATAAATCAACGCCACCCATAAATTTGTTATAATCGTCAACCACTATTGGACGGGTAATGTTCTTTCGAGAACCATCTTTCTCATTCCGCTTTATCTCAGTTTGTTCGGTGCCATTGTAGTTAGATATACAATTTATTGTTTTATTATCACGCCATTTCAAAAACGATATTCCAAGATTTGACACTCTATACTCGTAATCTCCTCTATTGAGATATTTATCTGCAGTCATGTTATCAGGTAAACCCCTACGACTTGCACGAATAGTGGCACAAGCTAATGTATTTGCAGTTTTTAACTTCTCCATCAGTGCTACGGAGCTAAAATAGTTGACAAAACATACTATTCTGTTAGAAACCCAACACTTTTTTGTCAAGCTTAGAACAACATTTTCACCCAGCCCAAAATTTTCATATTTTTTTTTAAACCTAACATTTTCCTTGATATATATTAAAATTAAAAATGTAGCCCTTTAAATCTGCAACCCACCATAATTTGTATCCTCTTTTGATATGTTTCATTGGGTTGTATTGTTTCATCGAATTCCTTCCTTTGAACAAAACGGTAGATTCGTCATCACCGACTTGTCTTGTTCCATCATAAGACTCAAAAAAGGAATTATTGAGCCTTTCTATCATTTGTCTCAACTTGTACAGTTTACCTGAACAGTCATTTGGTATCAAACTGACAAAATTCGTACCTATGAAAGCAAGGAGTTCATTTTCAGTCAGACATGAAATCTTATGTCGCCTCTTATGTTGCATATAAATTTGATTGGTACACTATTATTTCCAGTACCGGGTTTATTAATTTCAAGAAAATGTCAGTTGATTTACTGTAACCGCCAAACAAAGTGTTCATCCGATCTGAAAAATAAAATAAAAACAATTGTTACTTGATGTTGTTTGAATAAGAATCATCTCTTGAAAGATCCTGGGCACCGGCTGAAAGGGTTACTTCAGATAAATCGTACGCTGAAGTAGCGAATATATCTTTTATCTGAGTTTATATAGTTAAACTGGGGCCTAAAAACTAGATAAAACCTGTTTTTAATCTCGGACTATCGTTAAACCCGAGCTCCCGAAATTGATTTTTAAACTGCGTCCTAAAAACCAGATAAAACCTGTTTTTAATCTTGGACTATCGTTTAACTTAACTTCTATCAGTCATCAACAATTCTTCCTACAGATCTTCATCTCCGAGAAGGGCGACAGTTTCCTCTTCCTCAGTTAGTGTAACTGCGCTGAGATGAGAATCTTCAAACACCTTCTTAGACCACTTGACATCGTCTTCACCTAAAAATCTGAATAAATTTTTAAATCCTTTACATTTGCAGGATTTAATTTTACCTTATCAGCAGGAGGAAGAGTTTCATACAAGTTTTTTGGAACCTCCATTTCTTGAAATACTGAAAGGGTATAAAACCTCCGAAGTATGAACCTGATACCAGAACACCTCCTGAAGGCGAATACCTAATCCAAGAGTAGGACACCATCTTAAGAACTGTTTTCTTAGAATAACGATTTACTCCTTTAGCCCAATATTTCAATATAGGGACACCATTCTTCAAGATGAACGGACTGGGGTTGTTCCTTGCCGTTTGTAGGATGTCTATGTATTTTTCCAGGTTGTGGATCTTCTCTGACTTTATCTTGGCCCCATATACTCCGAAGTTCCTGTCGTTCTGCCCAAAACTGTGCCCAACTACTGGAAAGATGTGGGTAACTGGAGCCAGCTGCAAAATGTTGCCATAATTTTATTTCTGTTTTGTCCACTTGTACTATCTAACAACAGAAATATTTCATCATATTTTTTTATTTTCTTTCTTGTATGAAATTATACAAAAAAGAGCGTACAGTTTCTTGGTTTTTTTCGCTTTAGTCTCTAAGTAATAGTATAAAATACTGCTGCCATCATTGTGACAGTGTACATTAAACAGATACAGCCACAAAAGCCTCAATTATGTTTTTTAATGTATCAAAATTTATTATTTCTGATTGCCTTACTGAACTGGTTAATTTTACTATCAATTAACTTGTTTGTGTACTTACAGCTCTCAGTCCTTTATTTTTCTTTTTTATTCCCTGGTGACGTACGTTGGTGACGTACGTTTGTGTGAGCTGTAAGTACACAAAAAAGTAAATTTATAGCAACATTTTTTATTTTTGAGTTTTTGTAATTTAGAGTTAGCCCCTTTACTTTACAAACTGTTTTAAAACTATTACCACCTTTGTTTTAAGGTGTAATATTACCTTATTATTTAAGGTGTACAATAATACACCTTGGATACGTACTCTGTACGTGTTATTTTTAGGTCCGCCACCAACAAATGTATCTATGTAAGAATCGGATCCGTATTCTTCGATTTCGTCTGCCATATCACCTAAATAATCACCTTTCTCTATTTCAATATCACCAAGTTTGTGGCTAAATATGTCACTATCCGTGTCACTGTAATAACAACGCTCCCCAAGAATATCTAAATAGTTATAGAGTTTCAATCGTGCTATAGCCGTAACATAAGCTGCTATAACAACACTAGCTTTTGAAGTAGGTGTAACGAATTCATCGCTAACATTATATCCTCACTGACAGGTAGAATGTCGTTCGTTGTGACAGCCGGATTAGTCACAAGAGAAAGTAGTTGTTCTCTATTGTTTATAAAAGTTGTTTGTGTTAAATTATCACGCTGACCAAACTTCCCCCAAAAACTATTTAACATTAATTTAGATAAGGCTCTTAACCCGGGGTTTTTGATAGTTTTGCTTTCCTCCAATAAAATACCCTCTTTATCAAAAAACTGTTGAATGTATATTTTTTTAGCCGACTCTGAAACGCACCACATTGGGAATCCTGAAGATTCCGGTTTTCATAAACTTATTTATATATTTTACAAAGAGCCCTCCGTTTACACCATCGTACTGTGTTGTATTATATTTCCAAACTTCATGTATTTTTATTATTTTACACCCTTTTTCGACAACTTTTTTAACCTCATTGACGACCCAGTTAAATATCGTTGTTCGGGCATGTGGTTACAGTCGCTGTTATTTAAATCTTCAACACATGTCCTACACAACGGAAAATACAAGGTAGCACTGGGTGATATAAATCGTTAGTTGGTAATACTGTTACTTTAACAATACCATTAACACCTTCAAGGTTCTGAGGACAATTGTCACCATACAATATCACCGTATGTCCGATTGGAAATTTGCATATTTACATGCCCACGGATACAAACTACAAACTTCTAAGTATTTGATTTTTTCTCCAACATCTTTATTTACTTGATGAAATAGTCTAGTAGCATTAGTCCTTCCCCTGTAAAAAGCATCCCTAGAGGATCAAGCGGTTTTGCAAAGTTATCCAATACTGTATTTAAATGTTGATTGATTTCGGGTCGCCCCGCTCTCATAATGTTAAATTGGCACTCCCACATATCTATCACTTTGTAACCATTGCTTTCTAGTGTTTTTTTTTCTTTGCGTCCTTTCATACCTTACATTCACTGTCTCGTAAGGGTTATTATGAATTGGTCCATCTCTATTTTTGTAACATAATGGGCATCCGTGATAACAACCATTAAATTTGTACACTTGTTTATCTCAGACCATAACCAAGTTGATTATTATGGCAACACTAAAACATAATTAATAAGTATTTGAAATATAACCGGTTTAACCTAGGTTTTAAAGTTGTAAAAATAAATAAATAGGTCTACTTCATTTTTCAGTTGTGCTCAAATTTTTAAATTATAAAACACTGGCAACAGATAAGCTATATGGAGTACGTAAAGTAAATTATACTCAAACTTTCACATGTTACAATTAACAAGGGGCTCCGGAGCACCTAAAATTTTCTTTTTTTTTCTGTTTTTATTGCTTATAATTGCCCTTTTATTTAGCTTCAAAACAAGACTAAATTTATTATTATATCTCAACTCTAAGTGGGTAAAAATACGTTTTTTGGTTCGCATGTCACATGAGGATAAGACAAATTTTGTCTCATATTCTTAATAATTTGATATGATTTATCCAATTTGAAAATAATTCAAATTGCCTCCTATGGTGGGAATTTTCATTTTGGTAGGGATATTTAGCTTTTTCTGTAGTGCCAAACCCGATTATACAGTCTTTGATGATATTCAGATGATGACAACCCTGCATATGGGGCTGGTATGTATTAAATATGTAAATAAAATTTTAAACGTGTTTTCCGGAAATCATATATTTTATTCACAAAAGGAACATTTTATCAAAATCTATCTAACATATTGATCTGAAATTTTCAGGGGTTGTTTAGTGGAGTATACTACAGGTTTAAACGAGAGCATTTTGTAATGTAAGTGCTCATTTCTAAGTTATGACTGAGAAATACGGCAAAAACTGGTCAAAATTCTATTATTTTATAAAAATAATAACAAAATGTATTCAGATGCTTGTATGCAAAACCCTCACGTTAAATGTTGTATTTAATTAGTATTAACACACTGATAAAATTTTACTAATTTTGATCCAGTAGTTTTTGAGAACAAGTAAAACAACATATTAAACCGTTCTAATAATTTAGTAACCAATAGTAATACTAATCATATTTTTAATATCATTAGTAATTACAATTAGTAAAAAAAGATAACCATATTTTTGGTTTAAAAAAAACTGCACCAATAAACCATTATGCCTAATTCATTTTTCACTTATGAATACAAATTTGTATACTAAAAAATACTTTATGTGCCATATGGTAAACCATAATATAATTCTTATGAAAACGCATTATCTTTAAAAGGCTGAATGATAATTGAGTACATTGTTTTTTTAAAGTAATCTATAAAACAAGTACTATAACCCTAAAGAATAAAACTAATAGTACCTAAAATCTATAGTACCTAAGAATAAAACCTAAAAGGCTTTTTAGGTGCATCTTAGTATAAAGTCATTTCTAAATTGAAAAGTACAATTTTTTTTAGAATTGTGAATAAATTTTACTGCGGTAGTTATCGTGAAGCTACATTCATCAGTTATCATGGGCCTAAGTTATATTTTTACATAGGAATTCAATATACATTTGCAGAACACTTAAAAATAAGTATAAGCACATAAACTTGTTTCGAAAAATTTACAATTTTACAACTTACCATTAACCCGAGGACACACAATAATCACTCACACACACACACACACTTGGTAATCTGTTTAAGTTCATGATGTATGGATTACTTACATAGTTTTAATATTTCAATTTGTTTCCCAGTCAAGTGAAGCCCATGCTGGGCGAAATGTTATTTACATACTTTCAAAAGTTCTTGACAGAGAAGTTCCTTGGCAAATTGAAGTCTGAAGTAACGAACAAGACCTAATCGCGACCATGTGGAAGGGTTTGATGAGTTAAGAAATTTTGAAAAGATGGCCGGTCGATCTTGAACGCGAACATCCAAATTCCATGCCATGCATTGTGAAGGTCGAAGTCTGGTTGGTTTACTTAAAAGTCCCCCCCCTAATTAAAAGGTTAGATAAGGCAGAATTAAAGGTGTGTTAGTTGGTGAAATTGAAATATGGTGGATTGAGTAGTTTATGTAATTAATCTCGATATGGTGGTGATGCTTGGATACTAAAACTAAATTGGTGCTTTACATGTCTTCAAATTTAAAATCTCAATGAGATGTACAAAAAAAAATCTTAAAATTAGGTGGGTATTAATTGTTTGTGTGGTTGAGGAGTGAAGAAGGATTAATAGATGGTTGATGTTGGAAATTTGGTGTTGTTTGGGTATTGAAGGAATTTTATCTGGTTAGGTGTTGGTGTGGTTGCTTGTGGCTGCAAGGTTTTCCGTTTTTTTTTTTGTAAGACTAAAGAAAAGAGCGCATTACACACAGTGACCCATCCAAACCGCCAAACCACAGGTGAAGCTTTACAAACGTGAGGTTAAAAAAAAGATGGTCGGAAAAAGGTTGTCCCTAAATCCCCAAATGCTAGCTGTGCCGTGCGGTAGAGTTGACTCCTCGGCGAAGAGGCAACTTAGCCTTACCTCAGCCCAGCAACGCGCTGGAGAGGTAGGGGTTAATGTTTATTGTGTGAAGGTTAAAAAAGAAGAAGGAAAGAAGATGAAACTTAACCTAATATCAATTGACCGTTGGCCTCCAAGTGTGGTGACAGTGTTTAGGCGTGGTCGAGGCATATTATTTGGGGCGATTTTCGAGGTTGCGTATGGTACGGGGGTGTTGACATCAATTTTGATAATTTCTTTAATGGTGGGTGTTGGGGTTAAAAAACCGTTTGAGGTGTGAAACGTGGGCCGATCTTACAAATCGGGTGGTTTTGGGGTCGATGTGCCTCACAGTAACAGGGGTGGTGAAGCATTTGATTATTAGTGGTCTTGACCATAGGAGGAGGAGTTTCGCGGTTATGCGCTTGAATGCATCACTAAGGTGATGCTCCCTGCACATAACGTAGTCTCCGGGTTGGAAGGGGTTTGGTTGCCGGTTCCTGTTGTAGATAGCCTGATGAGCCCGGTGGGCCTTCGCCAGGTTATCCAGGGCTTTAGACCATACTTGGTCAGTGGCCAACTGAGGTGGAAGGGGAACCAAGTGGTCCATATTCCACGCCAGGTCAATGGGGAGGTTGATGGGGTGGCGTAAAAAGATGGAGGCTGGGGAGGAACCGGTACTGACGTGGGGAGCTGTGTTGAATGCAAGTTGGAACCAGTGGAGATCTTGGTCCCAGCTTGTTTGATGTTGGGAGTGGTAAATGCGGAGTGCAACCTTTAAGTTTTTGTTAACTCGCTCCGCATGGGATGTGTTGGGGTAGTATGGGCTAGTAAATATGTGCGTCATGCCGTTGTCTAGTTACATCTGTGCCATGGCGGCAGACTTAAAGGAGGGGACGTTATCGGAGACGAGGAACTTGAGGAATCCGAAGTACGAAAAGACGCATTTGGTCAATGTATTGACCGTAGTCTGCGCTTTGGAGTTCCTCGTTGGGAAAAGCATTGTGAATTTAGTGAACGCTTCTACAACCGTGAGGATGTAGGCGTTCCGGTTGGTGGACCTGGGTAGGGGGCCGACGTAGTCGATGTACAGCTTCTGAAATGGGGCCGTTGGAATTTCAGAAGACTGTAGTCCTACACGAGTGTTTTGGGCCTGTTTAGACCTTTGACACTTGACGCAGGACTTGACTCGCTGGGTTATTTGACCCTTAGGTCATCAGCCCAGAAGTATTGGGAAATGCGGGCAAAGGTTTTGCTAATTCCCAAATGGGCAGAAATAGGAAGCTCATGGTAATATTTAAATATCAAAACCACCCTTGACGATCTTTGGCCTGGGGCAAGATGCATCAAGGTCCGGTCCATTATAGAGAATTCAGGTGGGAGGTTCCTGCTGTTGATTAACTTAAGGATTTCTGGGTCATCCCTCTGGTGAAGGTGAATATCCCGGAAAACCTCAGTGATGCGGGATAGGGTGGATATTAAGGGGCGGCGTGTGCTGGTTGGAGGTGGTGGGATGAAGGAGATTGCCGTTGGAGCCGACGGCTCAAAAAGGCGAGACAGGGAATCTGCAACAATGTTGTCAATTCCCTTAATGTGTTGCACGATGAATTTAAATGAGTTTATAAACTCAATCCACCGTGCTAATTTACCGACTTGGCGGGGATGGTTCAACAGCCAAGACAACGCTGAGTTGTCTGTATACAGCTGGAACTCTCTATGCTCCAGGTACTGCTGGAACTTAGGGCAAACACAACGCCGAGGCACTCTAGCTCCATTGTGTTGTAATTTACCTCGTGTTTGTTTAGTGGCAGTGAAGCGAAAGCCACCGGCATAAGGTCGCCATTGTAGTCCTGAGACAAGGATACGCCCAAGGCCACTCCTGATGCATCAGAGTGGACAATGAAAGATTTTGAGAAATCTGGGAGGCGTAGAATCAGGTTGCTCGTCAGAGCCCTCTTCAAAGTATTAAAGGCGAGCTCTTGGGGTGGGCCCTACTCAAATCTAACGCCTTTGCTTTTAAGGTTATTGAGTGGTCGGGAAATCTCTGCAAAATTTTGAATAAATTTTGAGTAGAAGGCGGCCAAGCCTAAAAATCGAGCAACCTGTTTTAGATTTTTGGGTCTTAGATCAGCAATTGGCTGTACCCTGTCGGGATGGAGGGAAACAGATTGATTTTTGAACACGTGGCCTAGGAACTGTATGTTGTTCGCGGCCACGGTCAATTTTTCGGGGTTTACGGTTAGTCCGGCGGACTGTAAACGGTTTAAGACCGTTTCCACCTTGAGGAGGTGGTCGTCAAACGTGCCATCGGAGTACACACACAAGTCGTTGAAGAAGGTGAAGACGTACTTGTACTTCATGTCACCGAAGATCTTCTCGATTAGCCTGGTGAGTACCAATCCACCACTGGCCAATCCGAAGGGGACAAAATTAAAATGGTATTGTCCGAATGGCACTACAAAGGACGTGAATTTACGAGATTCTTCGTCCAAGGGTATTTGGAGGTTTGCCTGGGTAAGGTCTAGCAGTGTGAACCACTTTGCCTTTCCCAGGTACTGGAATGCCGATTCCAGCGTTGGTATAGGGGTGGCTTCTAGGTCGGCAATCTCGTTGATTGCCTTGTAGTTAACCACCATGCGTGTTTTGTCCCCTTTTTTGGGTACCAAAAACGCAGGACAGGAGTAGGGTGATGTGGAGGGACTGATTACCCCCTTGGCTATTAAATCATCAATATGCTCTTGTAAGGCTTGGAGCTTCGGGGGAGCGTAATTATAAGGACGGGATCTAATTATTTTAGTTGAGTTGACCTTGATTGTATATTTAATGAGGTTGGTTTTCCCCAGTTTGGTTGTAACGGTACGTGGGTATTTTGCAATAAGATCAGCGACCTTACTCACTTCAAGGGGTGATAGGTTGGCGCCTGACCTGAAGGGTTGCGGCGAAATAGTTACTGGTTGCTCGGGTAGTATTGAGCAGATAAGTGGCGAGGCATAGGGGAAACGAACCTCGTGACTCTGAAAGTCAATAATGGCCTGAGTTTCACGTAAAAAATTACAACCTAAAATAATTTGGAATGGGAGGGTTGGTGCTAAAAGGAAGGGGATTTTCAACGATAAGGGGCCCAGCTTTATATGGATGGAGACTTGGGATCTGGAGGTTACGGTTTGACCATTGGCGGTGCTCGCGGATAATTTTACCTGTTTTATTACGTTGGGTACCTTGGCCAATAGCTTGTAAAAGGCTTGGCTAATTAAGCAGTATGTTGACCCAGTTTCAAACAAGCATGACACCAGGTGTGGTTCAATGTTTGCTTTGATAGTGACGACTCCCGTGGTCGCAGCTGAAACCTTCAATGGGCCCTTGGGGCTCAGAGCTGGGTGTTGGCAGATGTCAATACAACTGTTCGCTGGGGCTGTCTGTGTTTTTGGAGGTGGCTCATCGCCCCTTTGGCCCCTCCGATTTAGTTTAAAGGCCTGGCAGGGTAGTGGTTTCCACCGCAATGGCTATTTTGTGATCGGTATTGAGTACTACCGCTGGCTCGTCTATACTGAGGTCGTGTTGTGTTTGGACTATTTCTATTAAGGAAATGTGGTCTTGGATGCCATGAGCGGCGGTGGGTAAGGTGTTTACGTCGTTCCATGGGAGTTGTAATTTGGCGCGTTAGAATTTGGTGGTTGAATTTCAACCATGGAAAACTGGAGTGGTATTTGTGTTCTCTCCAGGTGGGGAACCAGCGCGAGTAGTTCCGAAATGGAGGTTGGACGATCAACCGTCGCTATACCTGACATAACCTCCGTGCTCATCCCAGATAGGATCGTTGCGAGCCTGTCGGCCTGCTTCATAGACGGTAAAAGGAGGGTAGACATGTCACAAATACTACCAATGAAGTCAGCCAGTGGTTCATTAGGTCGTTGAACTTTGCTATGACCGCGTGCTTTATATGTGGTGGGAATAAGGCGTCTTTGGTTATGTCACGAAATTGCTCGACAGTGTTATTATTAGTTATGGCGTTTTCCAGTATGGCTGCCACTAGGCCAGAAGCCTTTGGGACCGGCTCTAATAGGAGTTGTCCGTCCAAACCAAGGTGTAGGCGCGCTTCTCGCACAAGGTGGCGCATTGTATTGAGGTTAGCTTCTAATGGCTGACTATCGAAACATTCGATTGCTTGTAGCATTGAATGAGCGGAGGACGGGAGTGTTTGCGGTGATCGAGGCGGTGGTGCAATGTTTTGATCCCGTAATATTTGGAGCACCTGAACCACTTGCGGATGAAGTGGTGTTTCTTGCTCGGTCGTTGCTAATGGTGGGGGTGGTGTGCTGTCGCGGAAAGCGTTGAGTTCTTCGCGAATTTTACCCCGATTTACCTCGAGGATGTCACCCGGCGCGACGCCCCATTTTGTAAGAAGATCCTTGGCTTGGTAAGCCGACAACTTCAGAATCCACTTTCTGTTAGGTGGGTTGGACTCCAAACTGTAGGGGAAAGGAGTTTGTATATCTGACTCCCAATTAATTGGCATTGTCATTTTGAAACGTTGTGTAGTACTACCTAGAAGTACTATACACAGTATTTTTTATTTTTATTTTTTTGAAACAGAGTATTTGATTTGATTAAAAATACTATGAAATAAACAAACTTCCAGCCGACATATGGAATGGTTTGGTCAATGAATTGGTTTAAGTGTATGACCATAACCGACAAATTTAACTGGGCGGTCCAAAAAACGGGTCCACTTGAAAACTTTCAATGTGTGGGAGGAAACTTCCTTTATATGATTGTTGTATAGTTTTATTAAATAATTGTTAGGGTATAATTATTATAAGGGTGGGGGCTGTACCATATGGGGGTTCGCTCATATGAAGGGAGGGGGTTTTAGATTGTAAAAATACTTTAATTAGATATGCAGTTAAAGATTCTAAAGATTTAATTGCTGGTAGTTAATTTATGAATTACATTTTTGTTCAAACAGTAACACAAGATAACCTAAGGTCAATGTGGCCCAAGGAATAGGGTAGGTAATAATAAATAAATAATTCTTGAGTTAATGTTGATTAATTTTATTGGATATTTACTAAGTATTATGTATTGGTTTGGAATTTTTTTTTAATTTGGGTAGTTAAGATGTGGACTGTTGTAGTAGGCCAATTATTTGTGAATTAAATCCGTTGGAGAAATGCAGCCCATCCCTTAAGAAAGATGATCGGGGCCACAGATAGTCAGGTGTTATTAGGAGTGACCTAGTATTGTCATTCACTAACGTTGGTTAAAAAGAATTATTTGTCGATACACTAAGTTTTTGGCTTGAATCAGTGGAAACCGAGGCAATGGGAAGGTTATTAATTTGCCTCGTGGGTTGATTAGCCGAATGAATTTGAGTAATGAGTTGAAATTTATTCGTACTTCATTTATTGTCATTCCCCTTAAAATATCATTAGTTCCAATTATCAGAAACACGCAATCGACTGGGAAAATAGAATGACGCCTCGATTTAATATCTCGTTTCAGATCGTTACATTTGGCACCTGACAATCCATGAAAACCAATTGATCTATTTATATCAGGGGTAGTGGCATGATAAGAATTACTTAAACGAGTAACGTGGCTATCACCCATGACCAAAAGTTTGATTTTGGGGGACATATTTGTACTTTGTTATAAGTAATAGTATTGTGGGCGTACAATTT
>JAGFPH010004295.1:37577-53344 GCA_018207615.1 Philaenus spumarius | reverse complement strand
GGTATAAGTCACTCCAGTAGCTGCCAAAGTGGTACAAGTCTGACTTAGGGTAGACCGGGGGAATGGCGTCACCTTAAGGAAGTTTGATTTTTTACACCTTCTAAAAGTTTGTATTTTTGCGTAATAAAATTAACTTAGCTTAATCACCTACTTAAGTATCTATATAAATTAAACTGTTATTGTAACATAAAAGTAAACATGTTTATATATTTTTTTTGTAAAATCTCTGTATAGTGGCGGGATTACCCCGGCTACTGGGGTAATACCGCCACCATCTCGGGGTAATGACGCCACCCTTAAATAAACTAGATTAGGTCGGAAATATTTAAAATAAACCAGTCTCTGCATTCAAGTGAAACTTACTGTATTCAAAGAAAAATCAGCTATAAATATTACAACATACATATACATATTACATAATATAGTTTCTTTGTAGGCCTAAGCCCATTCTTGTTAGATATGCCTTTTTTTATATTTATTTTTGGGTTCACTATTTCTTTTTTCTTAATCGTTTTAGATCTTTTGGCTGTAGGTAAACCCAAAAGTTTTGACGCAGCGTTTAGATGGGATTGCTTCTTTTTTTGATATTCTCTCTTCTCTTTTAGCTGCTGTTTGTTCTAACTCTGCCTTCATCGGAGTTCCTGTCAGTTGTGAAGAATGACTTTTTCTCTTTGAATTGTTTTCGACCTTAACAGCCACATATTTTGGAATCGGAGAAAGCTTCTCCAACGCTTTAGAAAATAAACTGACAGCTTTAGTTGATTTTGGGGTTTTAGATGTTCCTGACGGACCAGGGACTCCAAGTAATCCATCTTCGCTGTTAATGGCCACTTCTTCAGTTGAATTTGGTTGAATGTTTTCTCTATTGATTGACCTATCTTCTGCTTGGAGTGGAAACTCACTGTCAGCACTGACTTGGTCTGGCAACTCTGAATCTGCATTTTCTTGATCGTCGATAATCATTGGTTGCTGAGCTTGAAACGAAAAAAAATCTTCTTCTTTAAAAATGTCCTTATTTGTCGGATAAATTCCAGTGCTGCGGAATCCAGATACTCCTTTTTCAATAGTCGCAATAGCAATATATGCCTCGTTGAAAATTGAGGCTACATCATAAGGGGTAATCTTTCTGTAAGCGTTTGACCTCATAAATTTGTCACACTCCCTATTAAAGGATTTCTTAAGTGGCCCAAAGAATGATACATCTAGTGGTTGAATTCTATGTGATGTGTGTGGTGGTATCGAAAGCATGTGGATGTGGTTTTGTCGACAGAACTCGTAGCTTGCCATAGACAAATGGCTGCCATGGTTATCGAGGATAAGGAGAACTGGATCGTCTGTAGAGGGCTTTACCACCTTCGCAAAATGTTTCAGCCAGTCAAGGAAAATATCTGCATTAGTCCAGCCATTATGGGAACATGTGTAAAATGAACCAGCTGGCCCACCTCTCTCAAGCTGTGGCGACAATCTTTTTCTTGGATAAATAAATATCGGTGGGACATATGACCCTGAAGCGCTCATACAGCACACTACTGTTATATTGCGCCCTCTCTCCCAACTGGTTACACCTCCAACTTGGTGTTTACCTTTAGGGGCGAGAATATGAACTGGTTTTTGGACACTGGAGATCCCAGTCTCATCCATATTAAAAATACGTGTAGGCTGAAACTTATGTTTGTCCATCAGTGTTTGGAGATTACTAAAAAAGAGATCAACTTCTTCTTTATTAAAGCCAACCACCCTGCTTATACTTGTTGCCGAAGGTTTGCGTAAAGAAATTTGAGGATTTCTTCGGCGGAATCCAGATACCCAATCTTCACCAGCCATTCCAGTTTCACGACTAAAGTTGTGCTTTATTTTCAGTTCTTCTGCTACGTCAAATGCAAGGCGTCTCAAATCTGTAATCGTGATACCATAAAAGAGATTGGATAGTGTGATAACTCTGTTAGCCAAATCGCTTTCCTGCTCTTTGTTAAAAACAGGTGGTCTTCCCATTTCAGGGTTAGAAAATTTGTTAATTTTCAGACGGTCACGGAGAGTAGATCGTGGAATATTAAACTGTATAACCACACTATTGACTGACTTTCCATCAGAAATTTGCGCCATGGCTGCCTTCAAATCTTCTCCTGTCCATTTCGCTTTCTCAGTGACTCTTTTTCGTGATCTAGGCATCTGGAATACACGCCCAAAAAACGGAATTAGAAATGACGGCTAACCGGGGAAATGCCGCCATGGCGGCATTTCCCCAGGTAAGGGTGGCGGCATAACCCCGAGTGGACAACATGGTGGAAACGATCAACCGAAGGCAAAAGAAAATCTAAATGAGAGCAACGCTTGCCATAAAAATGTAGAAGAATAACTGTAGTTTATGTATATTAATACTAATAATATGTTATATAACGTTAAAAGGTACATACCTCAACTTATTTAAAGGTTGAAAATAACAAGCAACGGGTATAAAACTACACTTTTCACTATAACAAACAAACGACGTGAAGCAGAGCCACCATTACACAAGGCACTGTTTCTGGTTCTAACCGCTAGAGTTCAGGCACTGTCACAATCACATACTACTGTTTGTTATTAAGATAAGTTGGGTGGCGGCATAACCCCGGGTGGCGCCATTCCCCCGGTCTACCCTATACCACTAATGCTCTCAACGGAGACAGTTATTCGTTGATAGCCAAAACAGACACCCTCTGTATAGGCTTTAAATGACGTCATCTGACTAAGATCACTTTTCCCATAAATAGTTTGGACCAAATCCTGCTCAGTAGTACCAATAACTCAAAATAAAAAAAGTTGACTTATACCACTTTGGCTCTCACGGGCTCAATTGACAGTATTCTTCAATTGTATTGAACACAATTTCATTTGGTTTGATAACCAAATCACAAATTAAAACAAAAATTATACTAAGTTAGGTTAGGAGAGACACCAGGTATATTTTAAAATATGCAAAACATTTAAGATTTAACAAATAAACTTGTTCTTTTATTTTAAATTTTATAATAAAATTACTTCCGGGCCTAGCAATGCCTCTTGCTCTTAATCAATGTTTTTATTTAGAAAAACTAGCATTTTAACACGATCTGGATCCAAACGATTACGTTTGGAATCGCAAATGTTCCCAGCCCAGCGGTACTAAAAAGGCGTTCGCTAAAAACAGTTGTAGCAGGAACACATAGATATTTGACTGCAAACCTTTTGAAGTCTGGGGTACTTTGTCGAAGTCATCCAGAATTTCACAACCTGATCTTCATGTTTGGGATCCAAAGTACATTCTTTAAGATACAAATTAAGTTCTTCACAGGTAAAACTGTGAGCTTCTGATGGTTGTGGTTTATTTTCTTTAAACACTTTCAATTTCAAATAATGGGACCAAACACCACAAGAACCTGAAGCTGATGTAGATGGCATAGAAACTGCTGCAACAGGCATAGTGTCCTTGGTCATATCTGACACAATTTTTTGTTTTGCTACTTGCAATGATGCCATGCATTTAAATGGAGTGGATTTAAATCTGGGTTCCATTACTGTTGCACAGGCCAGCATCACGTTGCTCTCAACATTTATGTAGTGCTTTTTTAATGAAGCTAAAATGTCGTTCTGCATCTCCATCAGCCCGCTTCCTGCGACCTCTTTATTTTCCAGTACATGGATAATTGTGTGTACCATTGGTATAACCTGCAAAATAACAACTCATTGTCACTCTAATAAAATATAACCAAAATAAAAATAAAACTTATAAATGAGGGTAATACTACCCAACCACAACATATTTATCTCAACAATAAATCGTTGACAGCTGTGTGAGTCCTTATTAGGTTAGGTATTAATTTAATTTATAATTCTATTTCTATTCATTGAACAATTTTGGGATGGTTCCTCATTCGGCCTAAGGTGTAATGTACATCTAGCTGTTTAATTATTGATTGCAAATATACCTTAATTGAATAATGTTTTGTTTAGGATAAGTTATTTAATACTTTTATTGTTGTAAGGCTTATTGCCATTCAATCATATGAATGATTTTGCTCAGTAGGCCTAAACTTAAAATTGTTTTAAAAAAAATTAATTATTTTTTACTGAAGCTATAGTTATATAAACTACTCTCTAACTACCGGTCACCATAACTTCCACAGTAAAATTAATTGTACTATACAAATTAATTTGACAAAAATTATTGCTGAACGTAGGTATGAAAATTGATGGTAATATCATTTTATTGATTTTGGCCAGTAACAGATTGTTATATGGTTATATATTGACCTTATATACCGTACCCCCAGTTTTAAAAGAGACTTCCTTTATAGATGAAATACTGTAACTGTATTCTTTTTTTTTTCACTTAGAACATTAATGTCTAGGGTGGATTTCAGAATATGCCTTTCGACCCACAATGAGTAGCCTAAGTCTGTGACAGGTAGCCCATAGGTTTGTGACATGTAGCCCCTAAACTGTTATTTTAGGTTTAGATTATATTATCTTAAATAAGCTTGTGGTTAAGTAAGCCTCATAAATAGTTGATAAATTAGTAAGCCACATTGAGAATATGATTCATTAACTTAAAAATATTAGTAATTTTCAGAATAGGACTGCATTTCATAAAACATTAGGTTAAATTCAGACAAGGTGGTCGAAATGGAAAGCAAACCATTGGTTTGAAGTCTAAAATTGTATAACACCACAGGCAAGTTTAAGTTAAAATGAGCAAAGTTACAAAAAAGTGAGTCTTCTTTTGGAAAGTAAAAATAAAATGTCTAAATATTGTAAGTTACTATAGGCCTACACAGATAAAAAAATAACTAACTTACCTCTCATATACATGAAGAAGCTTTGCTAACTTGCAACGTTGCTGTTTCAAAAATGTCGAGAACTTAAACTGCAAATTTCATGGTTTTTCAATTTTCATTTGTGAACTCAGCAGATACATTACATTCACTTTTGCTACAAGATAATATAATAGCTTCCTTCTGCTCCAGTAGTCGCTTTAGCATGTGGAGAGTGCTATTCCAACGGGTAGGTTCGTCTTGGATCATGCGATGACATGGAATACCAAGTTGTCTTTGACAGTCTTTCAACACCTTCGTATTTTTGGCAGAGTGCTTAAAGCTTCCAACAACTTTCTTGGATTTTTTAATTAGATTAATCATTTTTGAATGGTTTAAAAGTCCATCCTTTATAGTTAGTTGTAGAGTATGTGCAGTGCAGTTTATAGCTTCGTACTCAGATCTGTTTAGTGCTGCAGTAATATCTGGGCCGTTGTCTCTAACGATGGCAACAACTTTGCTTGAAATTTCCCACTCGCTCAATACTTTTATTAAAAAGTCCTGTATTATTATTATTAGCTGTATGGCTAATTTCTTCAAAGAGAATTACTTCAAGGCATTTGTGGACTAACAAAAGTTTATTTTCATTGAAGAAATGTGCTGTAACAGCCATGTAGTCTATGTTGGCTACAGAAAAATCTGTTGTTATTGAAATGTGTCTTGCTGCTTTTAATTCTGTCTTAACGTTGGCATGTACTTCATCATATATTCCTTTCAGTAATTTGTTTGAAACAGTTTTCCTTGACGGTATTGAATACCTAGGTTCCAAGTGTTAAACAAACCTTCGAAAACCTCTATTTTCAACAAGGGATAGTGTTTGCATGTCAATGCAAATCATTTCACCTAATAACTTGTAAATTTTTTTTGCTCTTGGGTCATCTGGTTTAAAATGTGTGACTTTGTCACACATGCATACAATTGACAATTGTGTAGTTTTTTCGCAAGTTTTATGCGTTTTGGATATTCCGATGTTTTTGACTCCTGTGAAAGCGATGAACTTGAAATTGGCGAGAAAGCTGAATAAGAACTCTCAGAGTTGCCTGTTTCACAATGCATTAAGGAGTTTGAGATGTTACACTATTGAACTGAAGTCTTCAAAAGATTTTCTAGATGTTACGATTATTTCCAGATGTTACAGTTTTGCTTTGAAAATTAAATGACAATAAATTAAATATCTTCCATAATGTTATATTTAGTTTTACATGTTACAGTTTTGCTTTTGAAAACGGTAATAATATTAAGGAGTGACAGTTTTTTAAATAATTTTATTGTAAAAGATTAAGTTATTTTACAAATTGAATATAAATCATATTATTTTTACTATCATTAATTACTTGAAAAATTTATTTCAAACTTTATTCAGGTTCAGTCCATTTTAAACAAAAATAAGGCTACACTAAATTAGTTATCACCATTGTCGTCTTTGGTCTTCAATCCCTGGAAAAATTGATGATAGTTGGAATTAATCTTGAGTCACATAAACTTATTAAATCAGCTTTTTTCTGCAGTGGAATTCCTGGTGGAGCTCGATATGCAAGTTTGAGCTGGTGAATGGTATCTCTTCCTAGCACAACAGTTGATGATTTTGAGTTTAGTTTTGCTTTTCTAGGTTTACTTGATTCATCTCTAGATGTCGATGGAGAACACGAAAGTCCTCTAGACACAACTCCCACAGAACCGTCTTTTTTATAATTATTTTATCATCAAGGTTAAAGGACTGCATATTATCTTTTTGCTCATAAGAAGTTTTATAAAAAACAGTCATTGGTGTTGATTTTCTAACTTCAAAGACTTTCACATTCGCCCACACTACTTTGTCCCCTAAAGTTGAATATTGGAAGTTTTTACCTGGAAAAGAATTTTCTATTGCTACCCAGTCATAGACATCTGATGTATCCATTTCCTTAACCTGAAACTGTTTTCTTTCTTTGTTTGCCACTTGAACTACAGCTACTAGCTGGCTAGGGACATACAGAGGATTTTTGTTAGTGGCCCTTTTAATCTGCATTTCAATTGCAGAGTGCATACTGTCTCCCTCATTTTGAGTGTGACCAACAATCAAGTATTTATGTGTAATCGAAGGAATATCTAATGTTTGTACTGCATGCAAATACATTGTCAATAGAACATGATTTTTATTTTGTCCACTGCAGTTGTCCGAATAAAAAATAACATTCTTACCACTACCATTAACCTTTTCTTTTAAAAAGTCGAACAGGAATGAAGCAATTTCTAAAGCTCCACGCTTGGCACACCCTTCGTGCCAAATGTAACAATAGCCTTGCTTTGATGTTACATCGAAAATCGTAAAATTGGAGGTGTTTAATTTTTTTTTATAATAAAAAGTTGAAATTTGACCTTTTGGAAGTTGAATAACAGCTTCAAGGTCAAAGCAAGCTACGAGAGTGTTCGAATTCAGACTCCTACTAAGGTCTTTGTCTTGCTTTTTTTCTTCACGAGATAGTTCTTTTCCTTTATTGTGACCTTTAATTTCTTCTTCAATTTTTTGTTTTTCTTCCTCGGAACTGTTCTGGTAACTTGCACATAAAGAACATTGGTCTTTCTTGGGGGAAAAAAAGCCAATATTAAACTTCGTGTTAAAAATTTCGTCATACTTATGCTTTTTGGCATACGCAACTCTTTTCTCAATGCAGCTTGCTTTGTATAATCTGTACATTTCAGAAGGATTTAAGTCACCATCTATGAACTCTCTTGTTGTATCAACTCGACAATAGTGAGACTCAATTCTTGGAAATGAATTTATGTGGTCATAAATACATTTTATTTTCAATGGATCTACTTTTGGTTGATTTTTGTGTTTTCCTCTTAGATCTTTAATTATAACACCAGTAGATGTAGTTTCTTTTTAACAGTAGTCAGATAAGTTGCACTAATACCAAACGTGTCAATGAACATTTTTTTGCATACTCTAAGTATTTTCCCGTCAACAATAACATGGTAACTATAGTTTGTAGAACGTTGAGAGTTATCCTTTTTGTAACTGTACTTTGCATGCACTTCTTCCATTAACTTAGATACAAAATCTCTTTTCCGATTTGTCTCACAAATACTCAGAAAGTCATCCAATAGTTTTTGTCGGACATCTAAATTTATTTTTGACGAACATTTCAGCCTGCATTTATCACCACAGCCAGTTTTTAGAGTTTTCTTATCCACAAGTGTCCCTGATTTGTTCCTGTGTTCCATTTGTTGAAACAGCAAGACAATCTCGATTCTCGATACCTGAACTGAACATGCGCAGTGCTGCAATGTGCACTGTTTCATATTTACTATTTAGAGATGGGATGATGAAACAATAGGAAAATGGAATGTGTCTACGTTTTATAAACTTGTTTCATGTTTCAGTGTACTACTGTAACAATAATTTAATTAACTTATAGTGTTGTCTCCCAATTAAAACTGACTTTAGTCTTTAACGCAGTAAATTTATATCAAATCAAACATTGCACTCTATAAATATATGTTGGTCACGATTACGAAATCTGAGTCGGCATTTTAATCTAAACAGCAGATGAAAATTTAATAACGGTAAGGCAACCTGTCTTGCCAACTTAATTGTGCTATGTCGCTTTACTTAAGTTGATTAATTTATTTGAGTGAATCGTTCTCATATAATTAACTTCTCAAGATCGAACAAAATTATTAATATAGCAAATACATCAATGTCTGTATTCATTTGGTGTAAGGAATATGTTTTACTCCGATAAAGCTAGCAGACGAGACAGTGATTTCATAATTTTTACAAATGACGTATAGGCCTAATATGTACTCGACCCATGACCTTACGTCTGCATACGTACCTCAAACGTCTTACACTGTTTTTACTAACCAGATATAAAATTCTTAGTGACGAAAGTATATAAAATTATATTTGAGAAATTGGATAACGGAATAAAGAATTCCATCTTTCAATCGTATTTATTTTATTCAAGGATCACTGTCTTTACGTCTTTGCCGTCTACGAGTATATTTTAGAAGGCTGACCGACCGGACACAGACAATAGATACTGTATTCATAAGTCGTACGTTTTACACTAAACACATGTTATATTTATGTTCCTTTTCATTCAAAACTATATTTATATAAGTCTTATTTTTAAATGTATTAGTTTATTTGTTGCTGTATTGTTTATTAGAAATTCCAAGATAGCCAAAAGTTGCACAATTTTATGGCGAACAAAAATATATAAAGTAGCACTAATACTTTTCTGTTAAAAAAAACTTTTTTTTCTATAAAAGGAAACAACTACGTTTACTATAAAAAATGGGTTTCTGCACAAAGAAGAAAAACTTGCCTCTAAAGATATAAAAGTATTGTCTAGGCCAAATATTTACGATTTTAATTTATTATAAATGAATAATACACACATTATATACAAGAAAAAAAAGAAGAAATATATTTACAGTTCAAAGTCTCTATAGCAAAACAAAAAACAACCTAATCTGAGTCGCTTTCGGTATTTTGGACTCTCCTTTTCAGTTGTATTGTCCTCCTGAATTGCAGCCAGGGCAACAAAAACTACTTCTTTAATTTTTTTTCTGTGGAACACAACACAGAGCCGAAGTTGCCTGTTGGGGAGATGCGTCAAGTTATGAGCAGTATCACCACTATGATGTGGGATACTGGGATGTTGGTTAGTTCTTGTATGGGTTGATCATCAATCAAAGCTTCTATGATATCTACAGTGAATGTGTATCGGTCATCAGGGAGGTCGGTGTTATTGACATATAAAATATTGCATTCAAGAGGCACATGTCTAAGAAATTCTCAAAAATCTGTTTCCAATATTTTGTTGTAGGCCTAGTTGAGGTCAAGTGATATATTTGACTTGTCCTTACTGTCTACACCTCCCATGTGAAGGTTATACTCGTTGATGAGTGATGGTTTCATTGCTTCGATGCCACTTTTTTTACTTGTAATAATTTCATCAGCCGCAAAACCAGTGGTAAGAGCCTAAACAGGTTTCCGAGATTTTTTTGTTTGTATCCTGTAAATTGATTTTTCAACTCCAAGTTTAGTTTTTATAACATCTTTAGACAGGTCTTTGGATTTTTTATTGACAGTTCCGGTGATAAATGTGTTTCTTTGATAAAGCGCTACTGCCAATGGTAATTTCGTGTAGAAATTATCTGTGTATAGGTGATAACCTTTATCTAAAAGGAAACTTTTCTCCATCAAATATATAACTAAGTTATGAGTGAATGCATGATCAGGATTATTAAAATCTTGAAGAAAGCGTTAGCCACTATATAGTTCAGAATGTAATACGTAGCTACTTTTACTGTTACATACCTCAAATTTCTTGACACCGAACATGGCATGACGTTTGTTGGGCATATATTGAATAAATGAACATCTATTTTTCATACCTATCATCGACTCGTCCAGTGCGACTTTTTGTTCAGGTACAAAATATTTTTTGAAAGACTGATTCATGAAATCATAAAAGGGTCTTACCTTATACCACGGATCATGCGCTGGTTGTCCCTTAAATATTGGCCGAATAGAGCTCAAGTGAAACATGGACCTAATATTTTGGGATCTGTTGAGGGACATATTGGCTGGAAAGAATCAAATTTTTTGTGAAGGCCTTGTTAAGTGTTTCAAATTGTTCTTGTAATTTGTTACGCCATCGACCACCTGTGGCATTAAGAAGGAAGAAAAGTCACAGTGGATCGATTTTAAATTGGAGGTCGCAGCGTAACCACTGGAAAAGCCACAAAAACACCCTGTTCGCGATACTACATACAACGCCTTTAAACCTTAAAAAAAAACTAGCTCCTGTGGGAGAGTACACTTACAAAAAACATACACATACTTATATATATATTACATAGGCAACAAATCAAGATGAGGTTAGGTTATTGATCCTAAATAATGAAAAATATATAAATATTGACATGAGATTTTATTAAAATAGGCATTTGGCAATAGCAAAAAACATAGCAAAGAAAATATGTCTCAGATGAGACAGGTAAATTTAAATAATAAAAAAAAAATCGTTGGCCAACTTGAAACAACCTTATGGGTATAAAAGTAGATTTAAAAAAAAAAAAATTCTATTTTATAGATCAAACAGGCATGTTACTATTCATTAATAGTACTTTTCTTAAACTACCACATGGTTTAATTATATAATTTGCCTCATCTCGTTTGAGATGAGAAATAAATAAATCACTGTCACTGCAAATACATTTGTTTAGATTTTGATGGAGTGTCTGTAGCTCCCAAACTTGAACCAGCAAAGCTAACAAAGAAAAACAATGCATAAGTAACTGATTTGCTTCAGTTTCTCACAAATTCAGACATGTAAACTAGCCAACTTAGTTTTGGTAAAAATTTTTTTTGATATTTAGCGAGAATTACTGAAAATCTCATAAGCAAGCACACAAATTGTTAAATAGGCTTTACCTCAGCTGATATTAGTAAAGTAATTGTTTGTGTACACATAGACAAAAGTGTATAAAACATTTTAAAACTGGTAACACTGGCTTAGTAACAAAATCTAGCAAAATATTTTGTGGCAAACAAACTTAGAACTTGTTCTGACTTTGAAAATAGCATACACAACTAACTATTAACCTCTAGTCAGGTTTGGTATATTATTACAGCATAAAGTGATGTTAATTTTGCTTCACAAACTTATAAAAGTGATGTTAAAAGATTTATAACTTTCAGATACATTGTTAAATTGTTTTAGCTTCAAACATGACTTATACAGCATTTAGCTCCTGTTTTCTTTTTTGAAATTAACACATTATTACAACAACCATGAGAAAATGATTTAGGTTTGCAAGACTGACAAAGTTTGCATTAGCAAGGTAGCAAGCTATTACATACAATAATTGTTAACTGGCATTAGCCATATAGAAAATGTATCACTTTCAAAAGTTGTTAACTAGCTTTAGCAAAGTAGAAATATGTTGCATGCAAATAATTGTTAACTAGTTTTAGCAAAGTAGAAATGTATTACTTTGAAATATTTAGGCTTTGTTTAAGATGAACACATTAAGAGTTAAATTGCTGAAAGCCATTTGTTACACTAAATGTTAATAAAATGAGAATTTATGGTAGCAATTTTTGCAAAATTCAGTTCACAAAATAATCTTTCAGGTTTGCAAGACGTAACCTAAACATGGCATAATTATACAGAGTTTTAAACGTATACTCCCCTGTTAAAGAGCATTACTTTAATGTGAAATAAAATTAAAAACGCACCTGGTAGCAGTACGAAATTACTTTTCCAAAGCAGAAAGTATTTGCAGGAGGAAGTGCAGCATTTCAAGAGCTGCGTGTAGCGGCTAGGCTTGATGCAGATTGGATATTTTTAAAATGGCCGTTAAGACGTTGAATAAAGACAGGCTTCGAGAAGGTTCCAAGCAGCTGATGGAATATCGCGATAAGCAACTCAAGTAGATAACGAGGTAAGGCAACAGTACCGCCTGGAGTAAAGATAAGGTTTGTCGTTGTGTCGCTAGATGGCGGGAGCTGCCGGTTTCGGAAAGATGGTAAAGAACGGTATAGTGAAATGTTTGGGAAAACGTTTCAAATTTAAGCCCATGTTGATGAGCATAGAAATATAACATTTCATTTCTTTGAAATTTGTGTTTACCCATCTCTGTAGCAAACTAAACTGTTTTATTTTGGCCGAATTTCTTTTCCTAGAAATAGTTTCCTCAGCGTATTTATTTGTTTCTCTGGCCATCATGGACCCATACAAAATGTGTAAAAAAAAGGTAAAAATATTGAATTGCAGGGCTATTACGGGGAGGACAGTTTTTTATACCTGTAGTTCTGTTTTGGAATTTGTTTTTTACATCCAAGTCCGGTTCTGGAGGATAAACTCTAATCCAATTATAATTACGTTTAAGTTAACGTTTTTGTCGTGGTCAACGTTAACTTCGTCGTCGTTGTCGTGGCCATCGTTAAATTCATCATCGTTGTCTTTGTCGTTGTTGTCGTCGATGTCGTTGCTGTCGCCGCCGCTGTCGTCGTCATTGTCGTTGTCGTGGTCATTGTTAAAACAGGGTTTGACTAATAAGTAATGTCCGCTAATTAGGTTAATTAACGTTATGTACCTCCAAGATATTATCTGTTGTAGTTTCGGTTTGGTTATTTAATAGCCTAGACTCCTAAGCTAGCCTAAGTATTTTTCCTGTGCGTATAAAGTTGAAATCAGGATTGGACGTAGCTGCCGCTTTGGAACCGATATTTGACAATCATAAGATAAAACATTTCCAGACCGATCAGGGTAAGGAATTTTTAACGCGCACGTACAAAATGTAGTGCGAAAACACAAAATAAACCATTGCGCGACTTATTCCTTCAAAAAGCGTCCATAGGGGAAAGGTTTAATCGTACTTTGAAAAATCGAATGAGGCGTGAATTTACGGTCCGCGGCAGATACGAGTTGGTCGATCTATTACCGAGTATAGTAAAGTCGTACAATAATACCGTACACAGTACTATGGGTATGAAACCCCGTTTAAGTTTTGAAAAAGCACGAGAACATGCTTTTGGCCAAATTGGCTAGATAGATAGATAAAAACAAACTTTTTTTTATGTTAATCTACATACTTTAAGGTACTTATAAAAAAAATCAGCCGTATTGCAAATTACTGGTAGTTGTAACCTACACCGACTGGGCTAAAACCAAATTGAAGAAAAAAGATTTGAAAAAAAAGTCACTGTAATCGACATACTGCCCAGTCCACCGACAGAATCAGGCATGATCGAATAGCCTTCGGATATTACACTGAATATGCTCAACGCTTCAGAGTCCGTAGCGGATAATGAAGTTCTTCAAGATCTTGATAATTTTCCTATTGCTCCTACAAACTATGTTCATGTTGATGATCGTCTTGATTTTCTGCAGTGATTGCTGCCAATCTACATGTATTTACCTTATACATGTAGATTTACCCTTATTCTGTTATTAGCTGACACTTATCAATTTGTAACTAACTATATTACACAATTTTTAAATGTCTTAGTTTGAGATGTTCGCATTATATTTTTTTCAGCCGTGCCACATGCACTATGTCTGGTTTTAATCGTCTGTATCTGTACATTTCTAACTCGTATTTGACTGGTGTAATTTTTCGTGTTATTGTGTATGGTCCTGAATAGTCTTGTGTCAGTTGTAAATATAATGTACAAAATAAATTATATTATTATTTAATTTATGAATTGTTTCATTCTAATAATCCTTTTTGGGTAGCAACCGACCACATAATTTTAAATTTCGTCTTTGGTTAGTTGTCGACTTAGTCCTTCACTATTACGTAATGTACCCTATTTAGATTAGATTAGTTAACAACTAGCTAATGGTCTTTTAGGTTAGGTTAGGTTAGTTAAGAACATAGGCATATGTCTCGTCAACGTCGGCGATTATGTGGCAATCTTAGTGTAAGGCTGGGCTGTGTTTGGCTCTTATGGGACTACATCTGAGATGAGTTGCTGAATTAAACGGTATCTCTTCCGTTCTCGTCCCATTCTCGTAGTCTCCGTAACGTTCTCGTAGTGTCGTCTTCGTGGTTGTTAGGTTAGATTAATTTAGGTAAGGATAAGTTATATTATGTACTCAGATAGTTAGGTTAGATTAATTTTGGCTCTTTAATTAATCAGCTGTTTCTTGAATACCGTTTAGGTTAATACAACTTAGACCTGTCACCACCACGGACTCTGGTTGGTTAGGCTAAGGACGGGGCAATCGAGGCTGGGGCTGAATGAAGTTACGACGAAAGCTATTTCTTAAGATAGTCACTCCCCCACCGCTTAGGTTAACCGAGCCCAAAGAATTCCACACCGTCCGTTAGGATAACAAATTTCATTTGTTTAAGTTAGGGTAAAGTTTAAGTGCTTTAAGCGATACTGCACAACTCAACGAAATGTCAAGTTTGAAACGTACAGTAAACAACTCACTGGCAATGGATGTAGGAAAGGAATTTGTTACAGTAGTTATCGATATGTGCAAACAGGGATCATCGACTAAATACTTACTGTATAGTACAGCAGTAAAAGTCGATGCAAGCGGTAGCGCTCTGATATCTGTAAAACGCGAAAGAAATACCGATTGAAATCGTGTTATCAGTGGAGAAGTACATTTTCAAAATAATTTAAAACTCATCATACCCGATGATACTTCTTTATCGGTAAATAATATATCTTTTAAAAGATACATAAGTAATTCAGCTAGATTGGCTTCGTATAAGAACAGTCCTGAACAATTAAAAGTAAAGTCTCAACAGTTTAGCGGCTCTGGATTCTTTTACACCGGCGTTGGGGATAAAACGATATGTTTCGGTTGCGGAGGCGGTTTAAAAGATTGGGAAGCGCATGACGATCCTTGGACTGAACACGCGAGATGGTTCCACAAGTCTGAGTTTCTATTGTTAGCGAAAGGAAAAGACTTTGTAAATACGGCTGGCAAATGCGACTGTAATATTGTGGTACCGAAAAATCGAACTCTGCCTACGACCGAGTGTAAAATCTGTTTATCGGACGAAGTGCAAGTAGTTTTCTACCCGTGCAAACATTTAATAGTTTGCGCTTCGTGCGCCGTGTGTTGCACGCGCTGCGGTGTATGTAGAGAAAGAATAGCATCTTTTTCGATAGTTTTTTTATCTTAGAGGACTTTATTCCATCGCATGTATCAGTATACTTACCCAGGAGATTACCGCGTTAAAAAAGTATCAATGCGCCGACAAGCTGTATTTTAAAATCAACTGTGGTGTGGAAACCAACTTAAAAGTTTCTTTTAAGAATCGTTAAAAAAAGACAACAGGAGTGTTCCATCAGCGTAGACAGAAAGGCGAGAGAACTGCCCACATATAGAAACAGCAGTAAGGGCAAAATAAGAATTGTAGTCGATTCAACAAAGAAAGAAGACGACCGCGCTAACCACTGTCACACCG
>JAGFPH010004295.1:6938-19087 GCA_018207615.1 Philaenus spumarius | reverse complement strand
GGAACCTGGAAAAAGATATTGGGTTGTTCCGGGACTTTTTGCCACCCATGTATATGTATATATGTGTTCACACTCTAGCGGCCGCATTTTAAGTCCGATTTGGTTCAAATTTGGTACACATGTTGGTTGTCTATGTCGCTCGGACGAGTTCGTTAGCCAAAAAAATCCAACAATCGGAAGCACGTTTTTTGACCGGAAGTAACTATTTTTTGAGATTTTTTTCTACGAGAATGAATTTGTTTTTGAGTTTTTTCTACAAATATAAATGTAGAATGTTATTCTGCACATTTTGTTTTTTTACACGACCTTATAGCTCGCTTGTTTCCCCCAAAATCGGTCAAAACGCAAAATACCATAAAAGTACCCGGTTCGAAGCCAAGTAGTGCAAACTCGCGAGGCCACTAGGCGCAAACAAACTATACTAATATATTGCGTACACACAGACAGCTGTTCAACGCCTTCGTGAATAGACCTATTTCCCAAAGTGTTGGTTGAAAGCCTAAAAAATAGGCATAAAAACTTAATTTTGGAAATTTGCTCAACTCACGTTAGCGGTCCAGCTGCGTGGTTGAATTATTTATAATATTGTTTAATCCTGCTATGATAGCTACATTGCGACAATTCATTCAGGTTATCTATGTTGGCGGCAGTTATTATATGCTCAAACTTGCCGCCAGGATAGCATTGCACTAGCTTCGATAATGACCCGTGTCTTGTTTGACTGGACCCTAATATTTGAATTTAATACATTGTAATTAATTCACAGAAGTAATCCACAAGTTAAACAATTCACTTGAAGGTCAAATGTATTTGTATGAAGTACAAATGGTCATATTTTGAAAATAGTTTATAATTTTTTATGTAGAGAGCAGTGTAATCGAAATGTTCAATATCAGATGTTATATTTTACTTTTATATCAGCTGTGTCAAATTCATATTTGTTTTTAGGCTTAGTCGTTAATGTAATATAATTATGTACCCTACCCCCCTCTACTGTAAATATTTTGTTTTATGCTTGTTTTTGCCTTATGTCTTTAAGACTTAATGAATATGTAAATAAAAGACATTTGATAATAATAGAATATGGGGTGGTGTGAATAAAAGGTAGTTTGATGCTAATACTACATGGTTTTGAAGTTACGACTTGGTTTAGTGTGAATAAAAGAAAGTAGCAATTACTCTCTGAAGTAACAGCTACACTTTTCCGGACGGAGTAGTTGTAACTACTGTTTTGGTGTGAATAAAAGAGGAGTTGATGCTACTTGGGAGTAGTAACTACTCCATTATTTTGGAGTCTGGTCGATGGCATGCTACGTTTTTACCAGTTTTCGTCTTGACCTCGATATGGCTATGTTTATGCATGTTAGGGAGCAGAAAGTTTACCGTGAAAGACGGAATGTGAGTGATTGTAAAAAACTATTACGATTTGAAAGTGAAAGAGTTGACTTCCTTACTGAAGAATTTCTGCCAGAAAGTGACAAACGTGAGGAAAGGCTTTATCTCCAAGAAAAAAAACGGATATACCACGGATACTAAAATACACGGTAGGGGTCATGAGTAGGCTGTGCAGTAGACTCAAGCATCAGTGATGTTACTCTGAACCCGCCCTCCCGGCCCGCTGCCTGCCGCTCTTACACTGTACACTCAGTGTTTCCACTTGTCGGATTTTTATTTCAAATATGGGATAATTTGGCTGCTTGTGGGATTTTGGGATAATATGGGATTTTTCCTAAATTTGACATATTTTCTATTTTTTAAAAATATTTTAAATATGGTTGCCATATAATATATTGTTAATATTTATTTTTACATTTGTTGTATTTCGCACTATGCTTACTGTACACTGAATTTCATCACTATTCACAATTAATTATTTTAAATGAAATACTACAGTGGCAGAAAAAATGTTTCCTGAACAACTTGTATTCTTAGATTGACACCATTAAAATTAATGATTTCATGAATTTAAGTTAGCATACTTTGATTGCAACTAAATGAACGTTTCTACTATTTATTTTCAGTATTCAGTTTTAAGGTATGTTTAATCACTTTGCTTTTATTCTTTTATGTTTACGTACCTCAATAGGTCCTTAAGTTTTACAAGTAACCTGAGCTTGTACTATTTTATTACAATGTACTACGAAGACAAAGGCTGAGATATAGCTGTAATATCAACGTTGTGTATTCATTGGTAATACTATGTATTATTGTTATTAAAACAATAAACACTTTTTACTTTGACATATTAGTCTTCTCCTTCCCAACATTTTTTGTTCCAAGCCTGAGATTTGTAATACATCTACTAAATATTGTGAATGTTTGAGTTTGGATAGTCTGTTATTACTTATGTTTGACTACTATACAAGTTTCAGGAAAATTACTTTTTTAGTACAAGTATGATTTATTAATCTATATAATAATAAACTGTACCAGGAACTGGCACATACTTTCTCACAAACATATTTAAATTACTAAACAGATTCACTGTGACTTCATAATTGTAGGTGGGATAGGAGAGGTGATTTATTAAAGTAGGAGATTAACTAATAAATATTATTATTATTATCTAGAGAAAACTATTCGATCGATTTCGAAAAAAATTGCACCAAACACGTCAATTAGGCCTGTATTGATGTAAGAAAAAAGGCCAAAAAACCCCCCAAAATCAGTTATTATTATTAGCGAAACAAGAATTTTTAGAAAAATACGGTTTTTTGCATATGGTAGGGTACATTAAAGGCTACAAATAAACCAAATTTTATCAAAATCGTTAAAGCCGTTTTTTTATAAAAAAATAATAACTGTTTTTTTGGGGGATGTTTTGCCAAAAAGAGGGTTAATTTTCAAAAATTTTCAAAACCGTTTTTCGTGCATCTATACAGGCCTACTTGACATGTCTGGTGCAAATTTGTTTGAAATCGATCGAATAGTTTTCGATCTAGCTTTGTATACATACAGACAGACAGACATTTTGTAAAAACCACTTTTTTAGACTCGGGGGGGAGGGGGGTCACAAAACGGATATTTCCACAAAAATCTCAACATCGATTTTTACGGGAATTCATCAAACTCTAGTGATTATTACACAGAACTTAAGAGTAACAGCATGGTTAGGGCACTTTTATTATTAACTAGTGGACCCAGCAATGCTTCGCTATTGCTTGATTTAATTTAAAGTTGTTCCATTTCATTACATTGACTTAAGTAATCGAATTGTAAAATGGTTTTTATGCCACTTAAGAATATACTATACAAATTTAGATTTATAGTTTGTAAACCTTTATAGGTAATACAGTAAACCTTTTGTTTGCTTTTACCTAATCTAAAAAACTGATAGTTGTGAAGAATTTAAAAAAAAACATGATTATAAATTGGTTACAAATAAACATGTTTTGGTTCATTGTAGGCCTAACCTAAAATCATGTCCAGTTTTTGATCCAACACAACTGTTTTATATATATATATATTATGTAACAACCAATGTTTGAATTGAATTGAAATATAGTAAGAGTTGATTTTTGTTTTTGTTTGCTTTAAGTTGGTCAATCCAACCTAAAAAAGCTGTTGGTTTTGAAGAATAATAAACTGATTATAAATGCTGAGTAAAGTTGCTATGGTAATGAATGTAAACAAACACGACGTGTGGCTTAGGCTACGGTTACACTGGATGCGAATTCTGACGAACACAGATCTGACGAATGCATATGTGTCAGAACTGTTCTTCAGAACATGGTGGTTACACTGTTTGCGAATTGTAAATATCAGTTCAGTACGTCTCCGCTTTCCGGTCTTAATGGACAACAGCAGTGACGATTTTTATTTAATGGATAGCCCATTGCTCAAATTATTATTGATGGAAGGTGGCAAAACTACACAAGTGAATGAACTATTTGCTGCAAGAAATGAAAAAGGAGAGCACCGAATGTTGTTCGAAGATCTGTGTACCAATCCGCAAAAGTTTTTCGAGTACTTTAGGATGGCGCCTGAAACCTATAAATATATACTCCAGGAAATTGAGAAGAATATATCAAAATACTCAAATTTTCGAGACTGTGTTTCGGGAGAAGAAAGACTCGCTATAACACTGAGGTAAGCAAAACTTTATTAAATGTGTAGCAAATTACATATTATTGTATTACATATTGTCTTACATATAATTGCTAAAACATTTAAAAAAAAGTTTGAAAAAGTATAGGGCCTATAATCATATAATGGTAAAGATCAAATAATTAAATTGAACTTATTTAACTGTAAATGAATATTTAATAACAAATTATGGAATAAAGAATATTTATTCGGGGAGGGTACTTGAAAAGTAAGACGCAAGAACCTCGTGGCAATGAGTAATTTGTGAGGTCATATTGACCTGTCTTGATTCATCAGATGGCCAAGTGTGAGAAGTATGTGCTGAAGAATCCGTCGAAACTGTATTTTGAGCTCTAAACCCCCCTTGTAGTTCCTCCTCGCAAAACACGTTTTGTAGTTTGGTTCGTACAAACATTTTTCTTTGTTCGGGTATTTTCCTTAAATATGGCAACAAGCTCATAAGGAAATGAAAGTCGGCGTCTTCATTGTCAGCAGATGAATATTTTTGCTGGTATGCTTTTAGTTTTTGTTCTTCAATCACCAATAACTTTTCTATCGCGCCGGACTTTGTTTTGGCTTTCTTCTTCTCAGGAGCCACAAAATGTTGTTCCGGAGATGCCTCTCTAGGGGAAAGAAGTTCCCTAGTATGCATGCTTGGACCACTTTCATCGAGGCTGCAAGGCGTGGAAACAACATCAGGATCCTCAATATCCTGATAATATTCATCAGAGCTCAGGACATTACCCTCTAATTTTCTTTTTTGGAATTGATCTTTCAAAAATTCCATATATTTAAAGTAAGGCCAGGTAGATTCTTTGACCGCTTCACCTTCACTACCACTTTGCTTTTTTGTAAGCTTACTCAGCTCCTTACGAAAAGTGTCCCTTAAACCTCTCCACTTACTTTTGACAGCTTCACCTAAAAAAATATTAATAGAACTTTAAGGGGGCACTCCACCCTAAAAATGATCAAAAACACATTTTTACCATTTTTTTGCAGTTTCTTATTCACTATGTTTTTCTGAAGAGATTGATATATAAGAAGCAGGGAAAATATTATTCTAACCCATTCAAATCTAACAATAACTAAAAGCTTGCACACAATTTTGAGTCACTAGAATCATCTCTGGTGATTTGCGCTCCATCTGAACCCAGTTTGTTTCATTTCTTATAGTAGGATAGTGAGTTTTATATTGTATATTGTATATACATTGTTTTATAAATTCAAACATACCATGTATACTAGTAATATAAAGAAATACACTTGCAAGATTTGCTTAGCAACTGATGTGGTGTTTGTTTTCCTTTGTGGGCTGTTTCCCGACAATTTACTTTTACACGTTTTGAATCTCTATGGCGGAGATATCTCAAGTTCTATTAGAGATATCTTCTTGATTTTTATTTTATTTTGAAGATAACATTTCATTCTGTGACCTCTAGCATGGAATTTTTGAAATGTTACCTGTAAATATTTTTTCAAAATTAATCAAAAATTTTTATTAAATAAAAATTAATAAACAAATTAAGTTATATTTTTTTAAATTGTTTAAAAAATAGCAATTCCATGCTAGAGGTCGCAATAGACAATGTCCTCTACAAAGATGTTAGAAAATTAGTATACTAATATGTGTTTATTTTTTTTATAATCATTTTGTAACAATACACTTTTTATTACAGATTTTTATCAACCGGGATGTCATTTCGAGGACTAAGTTTCTCCTACAGAGTTTCGCACTGTGCTATAAGAACTATAGTATATGAAACATGCCAAGCTATATGGGAAGTCTTCTACAAGAAACATATGCACCTACCCACTACAGATGAATGGAAAACTATCGCATGTGACTTCAACAACAAATGGAATTTTCCCAACTGCATTGGATGCATAGATGGGAAACATGTTCGAATCAAATGTCCTAAAAAAACCGGGTCAATATTTTATAACTATAAAGGATATTTTTCTATAGTATTGCAAGGAATAGCCGACGCAAGTTACAGATTCATTGCTGTTGAAGTAGGGGCTTATGGAAAGCAAAGCGATGGGGGAACTTTTTCGGATTCAAATGTTTATAAACTACTGGAATCTAACACCTTCAACATACCAACTAATGAAATATTCCGTGGACAGACATTTCAGTTTCCTATGTCTTGTTGGGTGATGATGCGTATCCATTGAAAACATACTTACTAAAACCTTATTCAAGAATGAACCTTGCAGTGGAAGAACGCGTTTTCAATTACAGATAGTCGCGAGCGAGGCGTTGCGTCGAATGTGCCTTTGGCATTCTGACAGCAAAGTGGAGATGTTTGAAAACCGAATTGCAAATGGATCCAGCAAACGTTGATATTATTGTTAAATGCGTATGCCTATTGCATAACATGATTATTGATAAAGAAGGTCTAAGTTCAATTGAAATTCCAAAGGAACCTCTGATCGAAAACAAGGTGTGTACAAGGCGGTATAATCATTATGGTAAAAATGCGAATGAAATCAGAGAAGTTTTTAAAAATTATTTTGTTAGTCCAGTAGGTGAAGTTCCATTTCAATACGACAAAATATAATAATCAAAATCGAAAAAATGTAAACTCCACGCAATGTAAACAAAACAATAAATACTAAATACTTACTATTTGAGTTCATTTCTTTAGCAATCTTATTGCATGTTTCACGTGAAATGTCTCTGTTGTGGTAAGTTTTGATAGTCATATCCCATAAACACTTATTATAAAAAACGAGATTGATTAATTTTTCCACGTCCATAGTGAAAGTGAACAACCCAAACGTGACTAAACATAAAAAGCAACAAAAGAGGTAAGTGCTATGGTCCAACACGGTGGCTTTTCGTCAGAACTGATGCGAAAAATCAAACTAGTTTGAACGGTAGAAAAGTTCTGACGTGTTCGTGCGTGTTCTGAAGAAGCAGTCGCATCTAGAGTAACCACTCTCATTGCCAATGCACAGTTTGATTGTTCTGACGGATTCGTCAGATCTGTGTTTGTCAGAATTCGCATCCAGTGTTATCGTAGCCTAAGCGTTTTATACGATCAGCTGTTTTTGTGCACTACGGTCTTGAGTCCATACAAAAAGAGGCTGTTAAGTTTTTCAAAATTTGAAACTTTTTCGGAAAACTTTTAAAAATTTTCTTTATATAAAAACCTAGTTCGGACGATTACGAACATTTTAAAACAAAAAATAGCCAAATTTATCAAGCCGTTCTCAAGTGATGCTCTTACAAAGGAACAGCAATTAATTTTCATTATATAGATAAATGTATATACCGATATAAAATCATACTGGCCTGCAAAATTATACTTTCGTCCCTAAGTATTAAAAATATCTAACAAAATTAAAGGCTGCAGGTTACGCGTTTTAGTGTTCGAATAGCGAATGACATTGTGGACTGTGGAGTCTGTATACAGTGCGGCAAGGCGGAGGGTCCATGGTGACGTCACGTTTGTGAGCCGGGCGGCGGCTACCTGCGCGTGACCCCTACCGTGTAGTCTAGTATCCGTGGGATATACTTTTGCGCTATTTACCGACCCTGGATATCTGGGTGGAGTTGCCGAGGACGTTGGAGCTAATCGTTCAACAGTGTGTAAAACTGTGAACCATGCAGTGACGGATTAATAACATTTCGTGGGAGGGGGCGGAAGACATCTGCCGGGAGGGGGGGAGGTCCGGGAAATTTTTTTAAAAAAATACCTTAAAAACTAGTATTTTTAAAGGTTTTAGACCAACACTTAAAGTGTAAAAATTAACAAGAAAACATAATTTTAATTTGTACAAATATTAGCTTGGCTACCAAAAATCCATGTTCACTAAAAAAAAAAATCAAATTGACTAAAAATAAAATGATTATAAATTTTTTTGCAAAATTATATTTAAAAATGCAGGGAATCAAATATAAAACGTTGAAGTTATAAATCAATACTACATAATAACTTAAGTCCTCTTGATGTAATATTATTTATAAATTACATACAGTATTTATATTGTAAACACAGGATTAAATAATAATACAATCTTTATTTTTTTATTTTCTTTATTTAGAAACAAAAACATTTAATAAACACCCACGTTAAAATTAAATGTTCAAAATACATTTTTGATTAAAGATGAAAATACAAATAAAATATTACCTTGCTAAACATTTTTATCTATTACTGGTAAAAGTAAAACAGTGAGTATTTCACTTCAATCGAAAAACACTGGTTGCAATCAGTTAAGAAAAATTTATTTTTCTTCTTTTTCTCCTTTTTCTATGTATGTATCTATAACTTCCTCTCTGTCTATGGTTATATCTCTATGAACATATAATAGAGCTAGTCCAGTCAAGCGGGTTTGACCACAATGGTTTCTCAACCACGTTTTGATAAGCTTAAGAGTTGAGAATTATCTCTCTGCTGTAGCAGTTGAAACAGGAAGAGAAGACAAAATCAACAACAAAGTTCTAATCGAGGGGAATATTTCTGGAGTACAAAATTTTGCAAGCACTCAACAGCGTGGCATGGAAGTTTTACACCATTTTCCATCTCTCTTTTCCACTTAGATGTCCAAAGTTTGCACTTTGGCATAAGGGGTCTTCCATTAAGATGGATCAAGTCTTATATGACAGGTAGAACTCAACAGGTTATGATCTCTGGAGTGTTTTCAAATCCATTAGAGCTCAGGTACGGAGTCCCCCAGGGATCTATACTTGGCCCTATTTTGTTCTTATTATATATCAATGACTTGTCAAATTCTGTCAAGGTTGAAAATGTGGTCCAATATGCGGACGATACAACTCTTACTTTCCGTGCCAAGTTGGCAATTGAGTTTGAAATTAGATGCTTTGAGCAGGTTTGCAGTGTATCCCAGTTTTGTAATAATATTAATTTAAAAATAAATCCCAAGAAGACAAATTGCATGCATTTTAATCTAAGTGTAAAATCAAGAGACTCAAGTCCAAATATTTTCTTGGATGATGAGTTACTTGAAGAAGTCAGATCTGTGCGTTTCTTGGGTGTGACCATAGACAGAGGACCGAATTGGTCGGACCACCTGAGTCAACTATGTGAGAGAATGTCTATTAAGATATTCATTCTCTGGAGTCTGGTAAAAAATGGCTGTAGTAAGCATACCATAAAATCTGCATATTATGGTGTAATTTTTCCCCTCCTAAATTACGGAATTGTACTGTGGGGAAATTCAGGTATGCAGCAAATGCAAAGATTGTTTGTTTTGCAAAAGAAGGCGGTTCGCTTGATTGCAAACTTAGCCATTGGCCAATCATATAGGGAAGCGTTTAAAGTTGAGAAGATCTTAACACTTCCTAGCATATATATAATGGAAGTTATATTGTTCTGTCGGTTTAAGAGCTTCATAGCTCACAACAGCGATTTTCACACATATTCCACCAAAAAACGTGATGATCTAAGATTAACTAAACGCAGATTAAATCTTCACAAAAAATTACCCGCTCAAGCTGGAATAGCACTTTTCAACCGACTCCCAGAGTCTCTTAAAAGAGTTGACGATTACTGTAATTTCAAGAAGAAATTGAAACGGTTGTTGCTGGCAGGTGGCTGTTACTCGCTGGGTGAATTTTTGAGCATGGACGAGGGCTGTGTGCCTTTCCAAGCAGAAACCCCACATAGTTCGTAAATTTTTTTTTGTATTTATCTGTTTGTATGGATATATGTATTGTTACAATTGTGATTAATATGCTAAATTTATTGTTGTAACTGTTAACTCAGTATTTTTAAGAATTGCTTTTTTTAAATTGTTCTTTAAAGTTAATTTTTCTCTGTTTCTTAAATTGGTTCTTATGTAAAAAATTTTATGTACTGTGTTTGGTTAAGACAAAGTAAAATTTAGTGAAATTATTATAAATACGGTTCGTCCACATTATGCACTTTTCAACTACATATTGTATATTTTCTCTACTTTTTTGAACTGATTGTTGTTAATTGTATTTTATGTGTATTTTTCTGTATTTTGTGTATATGACCTGTTTGATACAAGTAATATTTGTCAGGAAACCAATATAAATAAATAAAATGCTAGGTAAAAGCCCACATAGGTTAGACATTTAAATGGTAATAACTGATTAATATTTTATGAAAGAAGCAATAATTTACATACTATTGGTGTATGATGTCTTTTAGTCTATAATTGAATCTATTTTCCTTTACATTGCCGATGCATATTTTGCAGAATGTCCCGCCAGAGCAATAAAATAATTATTATATTTGACATCTCAGAAGCTGAAAAATTTGTATTTTATTAGGTATTCAATTGTATATAACTGTGTTTGTTTATGTGGATGCTTTATTATTTTAGTTGCATTTTGTATATATGTAATATTGGCTCGTATATTATGTGTATTAATTGTGATTTAGTGCTTACTCACAAATTTATTTTATTATCAATGTATTATATATATGACTTGCCTTATACAAATGTGAGTTTGTCTAAAAGGAATAATAAATATTGTATTGTATTGTATTGTTTCATTTCGGCTTTCAGGTTAGAAATGCAGTAACTTTCATTGCCTCCGATTACTCTGAAGAATTTTCTAGCCAAATCTTTTTCATCTCTTAACACTGACGTTTTTGGTGAGGAACAGATTTTTGGCAAAAGTGAGTTAAGTTTGTAAATGTCGAGAACTTGTTTAGAAAACCTATTTTTCAGATCATTATTTAAAGAATCAAGAATAGGAACGAAGATGTTCATCCTAAAGTAATCTTCTGGGTTTGATAGAGCTACGTTGGGTCTATTTATTTGTTTTGGTGTGATTCTAGGCACTTTGATCATGCTCCCCACATCTTCAGCTATATGATGGGCTCTCTTATACAATGGACGGAATTCTGACTCAGCGTTTTGCCGTTTTTCTTTCAGTACGGATAAAGTGTCAGTTAACAAGTCTGTTGCTTGGACGATATCAATGGTCTCTTTTTGAAAAACCTAATCAGAGGCAATGTTTGGCTAAGTATATCAGCCAGACAAACTAGAGTCAAAATAAATTCTCCATTTGTTACTGCACATAACAGGGGCTTTTACGCTTGAGTTGTCACTTAAAAAATGTGACCATTGGGAAATTTGTTCAAGGGACAACATAATATTTTCAATTTTTTTCAGAAAGGATTCAATTGATAGAGGCCTTTCAACCCATCTAGTTTCACACATAAAGATATGTGTGAAACATAAAGATGTTTATGTGCCATAAACATATGGCCACCAATATGTTTGATCTAGACTGAATTTCTTTTTGGTGATGCTGAGAAAAAGGTCACAACATCTTTGATAATTCCAATAGAGTTTCGCACTGACTGTACATTAGAACACTTTGAAATTGATAAATTCAAAGCATGACTGAAACAAGGAGCTCTTTCGGCATTAATACATTCTTTTTTTATTATAGTAACCGCTCCTACTATCTGTGAAACCATAGCAGAACAACCATCTGTTACAATACCAACACAATTATCAAGGTCGAGATTAAGACTTCTCATTGCTTTTAACACAGTTTTGCAAATTTTTTCTCCTGTAAATTGGGGATCTTCATCTTGTTCACCATTATCATCCATACTAGTTTCTGGGTCATTAGATAGCCCTAATCCTATCGCTATCAGATGCTGAAGATAAAACTTCGTTGACATTATTTTTCAGATTAACATTGGGATTTACTTTCAACAGATTTTTTTCGTTCTCTTGAGAGTTGATAAAACCTATAAAGTCTTCTCTGATAATATCTCGATAAACATATCTTACAAAAATAGTTATCTGAGATTTGTGACTAATATCAGTGGTTTTATCAAAACCTATACTATATACTCTGTTTTCTTGGATCCTGCACAATATTTCTGACACTATTTTCTTAACCACAGCATTCAATCAAGTCATTCTATACAGTTTTACTAAGAAATGAACCTCTCTCTTTCTATCAGAAGTACATTGCGCCTCAAAACATTCCTCCAAAGTACATCTCTCCACATTCCTGGACACGAAATTTCATCAGTTCTTTAAAGTTACCTTTATTAGCTACATCCGAATTTTTTTGGAAAACAATCTTCAAGCGCGAC
>JAGFPH010004294.1:66792-83809 GCA_018207615.1 Philaenus spumarius | reverse complement strand
ATACTACATAGCACTTCTTATTGGGAGAGGAAAAAGCATCAAACTCGTGACCGTCACCGCTCGAGATATAGTATGTATGTATATATATATATATGATATTTGTGTTATATGTATATTAAATACCAAAGTCAGCAAAGTCATTAATGTTTTAAATTATTTTATCCTTATTCCTCCTCCTCTAATATTAGTACGGACAAAAAAATATAAATTGGTCATAGAAGTTATCACTTCCAACGTGTGGTCTTAAGCACACTATTTCATTTTTTTTTTATTTTTGAACCTTTCTACGTAATAATCACTAATATTTTAAAGCGGACGCACATGTGCTTCCATAGCACATAGGCTTAAAATTGGCGTGCGAAGCACGCAATGCACCGTGTATTGAAAATACTCCCAATACGGGGGTTGGAGTGCGAAGCACGCAATACACTGTGTATTGAAAATACTTCCAATAAGGGGGTTGGCGTGCAAAGCACGCAATTTCAATGTGTATTGAAAATACTCCCAATACAGGGGTTGGCGTGCGAAGCACGCAATGCACTGCGTATTGAAAATAATCCCAATATGGGGGTTGGCGTGCGAAGCACGCAATGCCCTGTGTATTGAAAATACGGACGCACATGCGTATGCATTGTGTATTGAAAATACTCCCAATACAGGGGTTGGCGTGCAATGCACTGTGCGTCGGCCGCTTCTCATAGAGTCCAGTGTGAAGCTCACATGTGCGTCCTTAGCAGTGAATGTGTTAAATAATTAATTGCTATATTGAAATAGAACCATAGAAGTTTCAGCTTCCATTCATTTATAAATATAGGAATACTGACGATGCAATCTTGTGTAATTTTAAAGTGAACAATAATATGTTTTTGTCTAACCCTAAATGATACTAAACTGTTACGTCACGGAACTGCGTAATTGTACCTAAACTCAAACAATATTACAAATTTAACCTTGAAATAAAATAGGTAGATTAGTAGGAAGACTATGGGAGATCCCTGCATACTTCCCACGCCAATCACTGCTACAAAATTTCGTTGTAATAAAGGAGTAGGATTAGTTACAATGGCTAATAATCTCAGTTAAGATATATTAAACAACATTAAATGTTTAGATCACTTTAAAAACACCTGGAGTTGTAAAGATTAACAAGAACTAGCACGATTTAGCACTCCTAAACACAAACCTAACCTACAAATTAGAAATACAAATAGTTGTTTCAAAGTATGAAATCAGCTGTTAATTAAGTATTGGGGTATTTGTACATTTCAGTATTTTCCCCCATCATCTTTAATGCCCATACCTTTCAGGCAGATATAATATAGGTCTATAATAAATTAAATTTGTAGTAAATCTTTAGCATTCAGGAAATGTTACCTACCAGATCAAACTATATATTATGTGGATATCACGCAAGCTCATTGTATATTTTGACTAAACATTACAGGGTGTCCCATAAGTAAATGGCCAAACTTCGGGTAGTGGTTCTATGGGTCAAAATAAGAAAACAAGTTCGTATAAACACAGACTCGAAAACGCTTCGTTTTCTAGATATCCGCCATTTTGTTTTTTGTACGAAATAATTCTTATCGAGAGAACGGTTTGACTGATTGAGTTCAAACATGGCATGGAGTTTAACCTAATAATGATACATCTCAAGAAAAAAAAGCGATAAAATAAAATAATGAGTTTCAAAATGGCGGCTGTTTGAAAATTTCAAACCTAAATTACTCAAAAATGGTACATTTTAACAAAAAATGTCAAGATACCTTTTTTGTAGCTCTTTTGATTCCCTATCGGACGGTGTAGCGTAAAACAATCGGATGAAGGATAATAGTTAAGTTATGTGTAATAATTGGTTTATTCAACCCGGCATCCTATACCAAAACAGTAAACACAGCATTATTGTATGTACATTTGCTGTAATTATCTTTAACTTAGCTATTATCCTTCATCCGATTGTTTTGAATGTTACACCATTGAAAGGGAATCAAAAGGGCTACAAAAAAGGTACCTATGCACTTTTTTTTGTTAAAATGCACGGTTTTTGAGTAATTTAGGTTTGAAATTTTCAAACAGCCGCCATTTTGAAACTCATGATTGGATTTAATAGCTTATTTTTCTTCAGATATATCATTGTTAGGTTAAACTTCATGCTAAGTTTGAACTCAATCAGTCAAACCCGTTCTTTAGATAAGAATTATTTCGTACACAAAACAAAATGGAGGATATCTAGAAAACGAAACCTTTTAGGATCTGTGTTTGTATGAACTTTTTTCTTATTTTGACCCATAGAACCATTCCCCGTAGTTTAGCACTTTACTTATGGGACATTCTGTACATAGCGACATTTATACAAATTAATTGTTTCCTGGAAGAGCTTGGGAAGGGTGAAGACGGGTACGACAGCTAGTACATACATTAAAGGTAACATATTTGGAATTTAAGTACATCCAAGAACATCGAAGTAAATATTTGAAATGTTTTCGTACTTATATAGTATCAAACTTGATGCGAACGAAATTAGACGTTAAGGGAAATCGTCATACCGAACGAATTGTAATTAGATCCAATAAACTGCCCAGACAGGCTCCCGTACATAGTGTATTAATGGTAACAATAAAAAGATGATTTATTCTCGCCAACTGCAGCCGAGGACACTGCAACCCAAGCCATCCTAATAAGGCCATGCTCGTTGCTATTGGCAGATACCGGTCGCCCTTGCTTCGTCCCACTTTCTTACGCCCTGGTCACCTATGTCGACCGCCCACCGCACCTAACTTCCTCAATCTCTTCCTTTCCGAACAGGTTCTGCTGTGAGTCACGGATATTTACGATACTATGTTAATCCATACGATTCCGTATTTTTGATTGACTGTAAACATGAGTTAATACGATAAACAATATAATCAACACACTTGGATTACACGCACAGTGTTGTCATGTTATGATTACTTCAACTAATTGCTAGGTCTGTATTATTACGTGTTAACGGAATGTTTTCAAAGGCTAGGATATACTTTTGGTGTTATTAGCGAATTTCCATAGGAAAAATTAGCTATTGCAGTAACCCTTATGGTAAGACCCAAGGTCGGGAGTAGCAAATGAGCACCGATCATGGTCCCAAGAACACGTTTTGGGGTGTCATTAAAAATCATAGGTGTTGCGGGGACTCTAGCGGCCGCATTTTAAGTCCAATTTGGTTCAAATTTGGTACACATGTTGGTTGTCTACGTCGCTCGGACGAGTACGTTAGCCGAAAAAATCCAAGAATCGGAAGCACGTTTTATGACAGTAACTATGTCACTATGTTTTGAGATTTTTCCTACGAGAATGAATTTGTTTTTGCGTTTTTTCTACAAATACAAATTTAGGATGTTATTCTGCACATTTTGTTTTTTTACGCGACCTTATAGCTAGCTTGGTTCCCCCAAAATCGATCAAAACGTAAATTACCATAGGAGTACCCGGTTCAAAGCCATGTGGTGAATTCCACCGTGGGGTTGGCGTGCGAAGCACGCAATGCTTTGTGTATTGAAGATACTCCCAATATGCGGAATGGCGTGCCAACCATTTGCAGCTATTCAGCACCAACGCGAATAGACCTATTTCCCAAATTGTTGGTTGAAACCCTAAAACATAGGCCTATAAACTCAATTTTGGAATTTGCTCAACTCACGTCAGCGGTTCAGCTACGTGGTCAAATTATATATATTTATTGTCCTATTATTCAAGTAAACAGTCACAGATTAGCAATAGAAAAGGTTCTTTACTCCTAAGGGTAAACACAAAGTGGGGCAGCGAGTCCAGTATATTAAAATTCGAGTAAGCCGTGAGTTTCAATATGCAAGTCGCGATTCCTACGCACAAAGTTAAAACGTACCGAATATAGGTAAAATGTGGTGCTTGTGTGTGTTAGCTGAATTTTATGCATTTCCACAAAGCGGTTTTTAAAACTATTTGAGACTTCGCCTTCGAGGTTTAGACAGTAAAAACTGCAAATAAGCAAACGTGTGTATATTATAACTTCAGTGGTTCTTAGTTTTATCAATTGTGAATTAAATTTGTCAGATTGTATCATTTATTACTATTACTTCATAATAGTTCAAACCTTTTAAAGTTTGTACCAAAATTGTAAAAAGTATGTTAGTATAATATTAAACTTTAGAGATGTTTAAATTGCATACTTCCTGCCATAACTTACGTAAAATATATCTATCTGTTGAGTTAAGTTAGATATATATATATCTATATATATACTTAGGCCGTTAAGTTTTAACCCAAGTTGGGTTTTTGTCTAAAATTATGAAAATAAAACTCTACGTTTATTTTCAGAGTTTCAACAAAAGTGTAGCGCCAAACAAAAAAGTTTCTAAAGAAATCCATGTTGAAGTCTTCTTTCCATGACAAGATAATCAGCGAGTCATTAAGAATTGCTTAAAGTTTACTGTTTTGACTCATTTAAATGTAAGTAAAATTTATTGACTCAGAGCTTAACTCTAGACTCGCTGTTCCACTATTTATATTAAAGTTATTAGGTACTTATCAGCTTACGAACACACATCATCGGAGTAATCTAAAACTTAAACATTCTTGTTCAAGAAATTAAACTTCTTAAATCTGATTATCATTTACGTTTAAAATATTTAGTTATGCTTCCAAATTGATAAAAGATATATTTTGTAAAAGAAAATAGGCAATTTCAATATTTCTACTGTTAAATTCAATGATAATCAGTAAAAACGTGGATATTATAAAACAATTAAATCCTTCTTTACTCATTATATAACTTTAAATAGTCTAACAGCGTTGCCCTCTGATCAAGCCTTAAATAATTGTACAATTGATTGCCAGATTTCCTCTGAAGGTCATAGGTTGTACAGTTTAAAAAACCTTGTAAGATTTCTTGCACAGAAATATTTATATTATTATTGATCTGTTGCCATAGCTACTGAAATGCTAAATATTTATTTAACCTCCTGTTGTAAGAGATGCTTATTTTAATATTTTCAAAATTTTCAGTTAAATTTTGTACAATCGTGTGCTACTCAGGAAAGTGTAAAGATTTTTCTAAATAGTTTCAGTACTGAGATCACTCCAAACAGAAAAGCAATAAACAAAAGTTTAAAGCACAACAGAACACATAACTGTGACGGATTAGGTAAGTTTACTCAGGGTTTTCAAGCAGAACTGTTTGTGATGTTGTGTTGCTTGGAGCTGTATCGGGAAAGGCTACTCAGGTAAGCGCGTTATCATGTACACAAATAGTTAACAGTACTGAAAGCCCTGGGCTTCAACATGAAGTTAGTGTGGCAGTGCTTCCAACACACAACAAGGCAACGCTTGAGTGGATGCCCGGGTAATCTTTGGAACATATTTGGTAATTTAAAAGTAGATATCCTATCCGAAAGACAGTTTAGGACACAAAGTTCTAAAGTTGCTTGGACGTTAGGCGCTCTGTACCAAAGAACAACACTTCAAGCTGTGGCAAAGTTCTGGTACAAAGGCTGATCAAAATATCCAAGTCCTTATTCAGCCAATATTCCTGTTTGAGAGTGGTTCAATGGACGTGGTCCGTTCAAGGAAATGGGTCTTTGCACCGTAGATACCAAATGTTGGTTATAGAATGAGCCAGAAGAGACGTCAAAAGTACATCCTGCTGGAGTGCGAAGATTCAGAATGTAGGTTGATCTTCACGGATGAATTTTTTTCATGCTCTTTTGGGGGTAAACGTTTTACTGTGATGGGGAAGAGGAACGTCGTTATTGTACTTAGTGTACCATGAATTAGCCCAAATTAAGTGTATGAAAGCTTCAATCGGCTGAAATTGTCGGGGTGTTAAGTGTGTTTCAAAACTGGGGGGGAAATATTAATACAGTTTAATATACAATGAGATAGAGATGCTACTACACAAAATCAAACGCCCAGTAGTCAATAACACCCGACTATAGAGAAATATTTTGTTTTTAAATGATCTTCTCTGTTTTGCTTCTAACTAGGGGCTCTGCCCCTGGACGCTTCGCTTCGCTCGCAGTTGGAAAACTCGCTAATCTTTGGCTCGTTTGTACCTGGGTGAACGAGCATCGTTCAGTATTTTTAACATCCGGATTGTACCTATAATGTATCCACTCGAATATTTAGTGACTTTGAAGGAGGTATAAAAAGAAGCTGTACCTATTCGCCTTCTAAGTGACTTGAAAGGTGGTATAAAAAGGAGTTCAGATTTTAAATTTTATGCGCATTATTCAGACTTTATGCGCGTTTTTGAAGACATAAGATCTAGCGCATTCAATTCCTGACGTCAAATAACCCCTGCATGCAAATTTTCATCAAAATCGTTTGAGCCGTTTTCGAGATCCGCGACAGACACAAAGATACAAAGATAGGTAGGAGAATTGCTCATTTAAATTAATATGATTTATAGAAGTGCCTAGATCAGACCCTAATATGGTGCATTTTCTGAATTCTGTCATGGAAAATCCATTTGTTTTTCTCACTTAAGTTTGTCATACATTATGTCAATTGCTTAACCGAGGCTATCTTGGTTTAGAGTTAGAAGCTTGTAGACACGTTTACTGTTGGAACTATGCACGAGGCATTTCTTGAGTCATGTGCGGACGGTAGATATCGTTGGAAAGATACGTAATGAAAGCAATTATTACGGAATTACCAAAGGAAAGATGAGCTATTGCAGTGACTCTAATGGTGAGACCTAAGGTCGGGAGTTCATGGTGTCATTAAAAATGTAGTTATATAAATACTAGTGGACCCGGCAATGCTTCGCTTAATTTGAAACTTTGAAAGCCTGTAATTCGTATCCCGTGTAATTCAACATCCTGTAATTCGTATCCCGTGTAATTCAACATAGGCCTAATGATTGTTACACATAATTAATAAAACAACTGATTTGAATCAAAAGTTTAATACAATTTTAGGTTAGGCCTTTAAAACCTATGAAATATAATACTTCAAACATCTAATATTACAATTTAACATTATATTATTGTTACACATTATAAATAAAACAGCTTATTTGGACCAAAGATTTAACACAATTTTAGGTTAGGCCTATTATTATAAAATCAACACACTTTTTTTGAAAGAGTTTGGAATAATCACCATAGTAACCAGAATAACACATTAATAAATACGAATCAGCTGTTTCATCTGTTATATGGCTGCTTATGGGAGGGATGAATTTTCGCATTTTCTACCCTTTAAATTCAAAATTTTGCAAAATCCTTTCTTAGTACGCCTCTACATTATTGGACGGATGTACCTTCCAAATTTCAAGTCTCTAGCTTTAATAGAATCGGCTCTGCGTTGATCATCAGTCAGGACATTGCATTTTATATAAGAGATACCGGGTGAGTTTTAAATGTCCCCCCCCCCCTAATTTTTTCCGCATTTCTTAAGATATCGACACAAATCCACCGCCGAACATCATTGATTAGTTTATACTTTCTTTTGATGAGGTTCACATTTTAGGCCGCCATCTTGGATCCGCCATATTGGAATGAACTTTTATTTTTTAAACATAAAGGTAAGGTTGTGACCCATCATTTCAAACTATTTTTTTCCGTAGAACACGATGCCGCAATCGGTTTTTAATTATCTGCTTTCGTTCTCGAGATATTATCTTCAGTTTCGCAGAGAAAAGTTGTTAATACACTGAAATCAAACAAATTTACTAAAGATAGCAGTACAAATTTAAAACTTAATAAAAATCTATAAGCTACTACCAAACTGTGATATCCGATGATAAAGGGTCGATATTGAAAAAAAAAATTGAATAAAACAAGGGATTTTTGAAAATTAAATTTTTTTTACAAAATTGTTAATATCTCGAGAACGAAAGCATATAATTAAAAACCGATTGCGGCATCGTGTTCTACGGAAAAAAATAGTTTGAAATGATGGGTCACAACCTTACCTTTATGTTTAAAAAATAAAAGTTCATTCCAATATGGCGGATCCAAGATGGCGGCCAAAAATGTGAACCACATCAAAAGAAAGTATAAACTAATCAATGAAGTTCGGCGGTGGTTGGGAGTCGATATCTTAAGAAATGCGGAAAAAATTAGGGGGGGGGGGGCATTTAAAACTCACCCTGTATGTGTCCGCACTCTAAAGGCGTCATTTGGTACACACGTTGGATTCTAAGTCGCTCGGGTAGTTCGTTAGCCAAAAGTATAAAACAACCAAAAGCATTTTTACTGACTAAAAGTACAATTTTGAGATTTTTAGTTCTAAAATACAATTGTTTTGGGGTTCTATTTAAAAAAATTAACATAGGAGATTATTCTGCAAATTTAGTTTTTTTACTCGACTTTATAACCTGTCTAGTTCCCCCGAAATCGAACAAAAAGTAAAATACGGTAAAAGTACGGAGTTGAAGTCCACGTGGGGGATGGTACCATGGGAGCCGATGCTCTGAGACCGATGGTGGGATGCTAACTCGTAAAGCGAAGCAGGGAGTTTAGGCTTAGGTGCAAAGAAATTCTACTAATATCCTTCGTGCACGTAGGCAGCTATTCTTGGTAGACCAATTTCTCAAATAGTTGGTTGAAACCCTAAAACATGTAAACTTAATGTTGGAAATTCACCCAACCCACGCCTGCAGTTCAGCCGAGTGGTCGAATTGTGTATTGTTGAAATTGTAATAATTGTATACGTTAAGAGCTTAGGCCTAACGTAAAACTATTCACGACAAACATGTGTCTAGTTTTAAAGAACAGGTTAGATTTACTGCAGTTTCTATGGGGCAAGGCGACGAAGTGTTTACTGTTACGGATGGACGCTCGACCAACTTGAGATGCAGAGGCATGCGTGGGCTCATTAGTTCATGAGTGTGACCGCGAGTGAAAGTGGCCAAACATGTGTATTGGTTAAGGTCAATAGCCAGTCTAGCATTGCGTTGTAAGAAGTATCTCTTCATCTGCATTGCTCCTTTTAAACAATAGGAAGCTCTTAGGCAAACCTAACCTGTCGGACAGGTTTGAAAGTAAGAATGTTTTTGAGACATTTACAGGTGGAAGCGACGTATTTCAGATTTTAAAACCATTTCAGTCAAATTTTTGTATTAGATGGGCTTACGCTACTTATCCATACTAATACTTTTATAAAGAGGTACAGTTGTTTGTCTGTTTTTTAGTTTGTTGTTAGTCGTTCCTCCACGGCTGGAGGCTTAGTCGCGAACAAATTCTACTAATATATTTCGTACACACACTCAGCTAGCTAGTCGGCGTCTTACACCAGGTGTCTTAAAAGTCCCACCCTCCCCCATTAACTTTTGTGTTTGTTGCAACAAACAAATATCCTTTGGAGAACTATATTGACTTAGCCCAAAGTATCTTTTGAAGCAATCGGAAATTTTGAGTGTCCGCTAAAAATCTGGGATTTTGGGGGCAACTCAAAATTTTAAAATGGGAAGTATGGTCATGTTATACCTCATTTCAAAGGTCTATGTAATACTAGGAAAATGACTAAAGAAAATAAAAATCGTACCACCCAAAACAAAATGGCGGCCCTAAACGTGTTGAAATAAATCGACATAAAGTTGCTAATATCTCGAAAAGGAAGAGTTTTTAGAAAAAAATTCAATTGACAAAAAATGTTTATTTCAAAGTGCTTGACCTAAGAAATTGCTTTCAAATCGATTTCGTAAATTTTAGTTTTTACAAAAAATTTTAAGACGAGTCGACTTAAAATTTACGAAATCGATTTGGAAGTAATATTTTAGGTCAAACACTTTGGAATAAACACTTTTTGTCTCTTAAAAACTCTTCCTTTTCGAGATATTAGCAACTTTATGTTGATTTATTTCAACACGTTCAGGGCCGCCATTTTGTTTTGGGTGGTCTGATTTTTATTTTATTTATGTAATTTTCCTAGTCTTAAATATACCTTACAAATGAGGTATCACATGACCATACTTCTCATTTAAAAATGTTGAGTTGTCCCCAAAATCCCCCATTTTTAGGTGACACTCAAAATTTCCGATTGCTTTAAAAGATACTTTGGGATAGGTCAGTATCGTTCCCCAAAGAATATTTGTTTGTTTTAACAAACACAAAAGTTAAAGATGGAGGGTGGGACTTTTAAGACACCTGGTTTAAGAAATCACTGAATATATTTAAATAAAACATTTTCCATTGGTGGATAATTTAGGCTTTCCTGAATAAACATATAGGTCATTGGTTTATTAGAATATTTCATTTTAGTATATACAATAAACATATCTTACGGGAAATAATGTGCGTATTTAGATATCGTTGCTGTGGCAACAAATAAATATTAATAGAGGTTACAGCCGACTGGGTCCATTAATTTAACAAAATAATAATACTTTGGACGATTCCAGCTGTTAGTTTTAACCCATAACCCAAAAGTTTAACTGAATAAAATGTTTATACCATAACGTAAAATTTTCGTAAATAAGTATAGGCCTATACAGGACACTGATATTTGATTTTGTTGTAACCTAAAACATGAATTAATTTATTGAATTTGACGAAGTGAACCTTTAAGAACGTAGGCTGGTGATACAATGTAAATAAACGGTACCAGGAACTGGAGCATACTTTATCACAAACATATTTAAATTATTAAACAGTTTCACTGTGACTTCATAATTGTATTAAAGTAGGAGAGTAGCTATAGAGAGAAAACTATACGATCAATTTCGAACAAATTTGCACCAAACGTGTCAATAATTAGGCCTGTGTAGATGTACGAAAAAAGGTTTTGAAAAAGTTTGAAAAACAACCATTTTTATGACCAAAAACCCCCCTAAAATCAGTTACTGTTATTATTAATAGTACCTGGTGTTTTTTTTTTGCATATGGTAGGGTACAAATAAGCCAAGCTTTATCAAAATCGTTAGAGCCGTTTTTTTTATAAAAAATAATAACTGATTTTTTGGAGTTTTTTGGCCAAAAAGGGGTTGTTTTTCAAATGTTTCAAAACCTTTTTTCGTGCATCTATACAGGCCTAAGTGACATGTTTGGTGCAAATTTGTTCGAAATCGATAGAATAGTTTTCTCTCTAGCTTTGTATACATACAGACAGACAGACAGACAGACAGACAGACAGAAAGACAGATAGACAGACAGACATATAGACATTTTGTAAAAAACACTTTTTTTGGACTTGGAGGGTTCCAAAACGGATACTTCCACTAAAATCTCAACATCGATTTTTTTCGATCACTATACTTTCTCTATACTAGACTATAGTAAAGTGAGAAAGTACAAAGAAATCAGTTTAGACAGTGTCTGATCAAATTGTCTGAGACTAAATACAAACTTTTTGGCTATTATGTAAAATACCCATTGCCCAAAAACTCTTTTCAAATCATTAAAGCCACGATGGCCGTGGTTGTTAAGGCGTCAAAGCTAATACCAATCGTCATGGCAACTATCAATGGAAAAGTGCCGGGTTCAATTCCCATTGACCCCGAATAATTTTCTAAATGGTTTCTCAACAGACATCATTGGCTGTGGTTCGGATTCCACGTAAAACTGTAGGTCCCGTCTTCATTAGCCTTAAGTTAAAAAAAATCTAATCATTAAACTGTAACACATGGAAGTTGTTATTGTCTTTGTAATAGTAAACTAATCCAGTTTATAAGGTGTGATATTACCTGCAGAACCCCCCCGAAGGGGGGCAATACGCAGGTTAGGGAGTGCTTCTACCACATATGCGAGAGGTATTTTGAGGCAAAAAGAATTGTGGTCCCACATAGTTTTAAACAAAATCTGCATTATGGTGGATTTTAAATTTGTATACCGTCGTACTGAATCGATCTTAATGTTTTTAATTTGTCCAATAAACTTTAAGCATTATTATAATAGAAATTACTTAGGCCTACAACAGAATGAGTTTCTGCAATACATTACCTGTGCATAGACATGTAGGGGGGAATGTATTTGACCCAGCACGCCAAAACGCAAACAATACGTCTGAGTTCTGTTATATTTCAATGAATTGAAACTCATTTACTTTTGTTTAATGGAGGCATTGTCCTCGGAGCAGTGAGATGGCGTCACAGTGGATGCTGGAGATTTTAATTAGGAAGCCGAGGTGGCTGGTGAAGTGATAAATGTTTAACTAACACAAATAATTGTAGTTATATTTAAATAAGATAAAGTAGAGAGTAGGCGAGTAACATTGCCCAGAAAATTTATAATATATCTTAGGCAAGTAAGATAAATAAACATTGTGTGATTAAAGAAATAAACGGTACCAGGAACTGACACAACATACTTTCTCACAAACATATTTAAATTATTAAACAGATTCACTGTGCTCTGTTTGAAGTTATTATTTGTTAATGATGGATGTTGAATTTTATTATAATTGCTTATTCGGACATTTGCCATCATTTGTGGTTAAATAATCAAACACGACGTTTCGGGAATACAAATCAATTCCCGTTCTCAAGTGACTAAAACTAACTGTACATAAACCTAGGCAACTAGGCCTATGTAAGGTTGAACAAAATAAAACTACAAATTATTACTTTTTAACTACATATTAACTACGTCGTGTTTGATTATTTAACACACAAATGATGGCAAATGTCCGAATAAGCAATTATAATAAGATTCACTGTGACTTCATAATTGTAGGGTGGGGTAGGAGAGGTGATTTATTATTAAAGTTAGAGATTAACTAATAAATATTATTATTATTATCTAGAGAGAAAATTATTCGATCGATTTCGAACAAATTTGCACCAGACACGTCAATTAGGTCTTTATAGATGCACGTAAAAAGGTTTTGAAAAATTTTGAAAAAACAATCCCCTTTATGGCCAAAAATCCCCCAAAATCAGTTATTATTATTATTATTAGCTAAACGAGAATTTTAAGAAAGCTGCGGGTTTTTGCATATGGTAGGGCACATTAAAGGTTACAAATAAGCCAAATTGTATCAAAATCGTTAGAGCCGTTTTTTTATAAAAAAATAATAACTGATTTTTTGGGTTTTTTGGACAAAAAGGGGGTTGTTTTTCAAAATGTTTCAAAACCCTTTTTCGTGCATCTATACAGGCCTACTTGACATGTTTGGTGCAAATTTGGTTGAAATCGATCGAATAGTTTTCTCTCTAGCTTTGTATACATACAGACATACATTTTGTAAAAACCACTTTTTTGGACTCAGGGGGTCCCAAAACGGATATTTTTACAAAAATCCCAACATCGATTTTTTTTGCGATCACTATACTTTCTCTATACTAGGCCTATATAGTATAGTGAGTGAGAAAGTAAAAAGTATAATTAAACTATGACCGTCCTTATATTTAGTTAAAAATAAACCAGATACCGGATTTAAAGAATTAAGTTTAATAAGAAAAAAAGCTGGGCTAAACTAAAAATGTAATGTGATGGCCCACAAACACAGTACTACCTTCACAGTAATTTGAGAAACACAATTTTCGTCAGGTTTTGCTAAAAACTGGATCAGCTATCGTTCTGTTAAGTATGTGGGTACGTTGTTCAAAAATTGTCTACACAGTAATTTCGGAAATTATAGGGAAATGGTTGTTTCTGAAAAACATATTTAGAATATGTGAAAAAATACTACGTAATTTTTAAAACTATTTTTTAATAGGTTATATTTAAATAGAAATCCTATACGACAGTATCATGATTACCAGTTTATAAAAAAATGTCCAACGAAATTACAATCGCTTTTGATTTGGTTACATGGATGTGAAAATGTATTTTTAGTTGAAAAGTAACATTGCACAGTACGAGAACAGATGGAGATACATTGAGATTGAGTTGATCATGTACGATGAAATCGTGCTTCTAAACCGTTCCACTGCGACGGCGCACCTCTTATGACGTCATTCGATAAAGTTGACCTTTAAAACTTTTACAGCTGTTTTTTATTTTCACCGCATCCTCGAAGCTTACAAACAATTGTGTTAGTGTTCTATCCAGGTATTTGTAAACCTTCCAATTGTTTTTCGGTCGTATTGGGTCAATGAAAAAAACAACTATTTTGATTTAGACTATTTTCGAAGAAAAAAGTGTATAAAACTATTTAAAATTGATAGACAGACATTTAATCTAGGCGACACCTAAATTATGTTAGTCAAAACTCTTTCGGTCAAGTTGAGGCATATATTTTGAGGGACGTCTCTTCACGAAAAATGGAAACAAACGCTCCATCAATGAAAGTGTGCCGCTTTCCTCTTTTACAAACTACCGTAAAACAATTGTACCATTTGAAAGATAAAACGTTCCCAAAAATTATCAACATAGTCAATTAATGTTTATTTAATGTTTTACTTTCTCACTATACTATAGTATAGAAAAAGTATAGTGACCGCAAAAAAAAGATGTTGAGATTTTTGTGGAAATTTCCGTTTTGGGACCCACTGAGTCCAAAAAAGTGGTTTTTACATAATGTCTATCTGTATGTCTGTCTGTATGTATACAAACCTAGAGAGAAAACTATTCCATCGATTTCGAACAAATTTGCAACAAACATGTCTATTAGGCCTGTATAGATGCACGAAAAAAGGTTTAGACACTTTTTGGAAAACAACCCCCTTTTTGGCCAAAAACCCCCAAAAAATCAGTTATTATGTTTTTTATAAACAAACTGTCGTAACGATTTTGACAAAACTTGGCTTTTTTGTAGCCTTTATTGTACCCTACCATATGGAAAAAACAGCATCTTTCTAAAAAGTCTCGTTTAGCTAATAATAACTGATTTTTGGGTTTTTTTGCCCGAAAAGGGGCTTGTTTTTCAAAAATGTTCAAAACCTTTTTCGTGCGTCTATACATTCCTAATTGGCATGTTTGGTGCAAATATATTTGAAATTGTTAGCCCACCTTACCCTAAGCCCCCCAAACTCACAGAGGAGCAGATATGTAAACAAATGTGTCCTGTTATGCAACAAAAGATTGAACAAAGTTTTGTTAACTCATTTACAGAAACAAAAATAATGAACACTCTGTATGTTTGGTATATTCACCTGAACGTTGGTTTGTGTCTTTGAGTCTAGTCTAATGTAAGGACTTAATCTCAGAAATTAGAGAAAATATTAGAAAACCTATTAAAATGTTTCCTGAGTAATATATAGGAGCATTACTTTTAACAAAAATTTAATTTTTGTATAAAAAAATTTGGAAAACGATTGACCCTAAAGGCCATCCCTGTAACTTCCCGCTAAGTTTAATTACAAAAGTATGATGAAAGTTTGATAAACACTATTTTTGGAAATTTTGAACTGCCATAACTTTTGAATGAATCAACCGATTTTTATGTGATTTGCGGCAATCGATGCAGTTTTTTAAGTCCATTGAAAGAATCAACAACAAAAATTTTTCAGATGAAAAGTTTCGGAGAAATTGAGGAAAAACACTTTTTTTTATTTTCTTTCGTTCACGATATCTCGCGAACGAATTAACCGATTTTGACCGGACTGATAGCGATCGACGTCGCTTTTCAAGGTTAAAAGCTGATTAGATTTTGGAATTGATCGGTAAAGCCGTTTAAAAGTTATTCCAAAAAAACCTGATTTGAAAAAAAATTATTTCTTAGTTTTTTCTAAATTTCTCAGAACCTACCGGTCCGAATTAGTTGAAATTTTCAGGAAATCTTAGTTTGATGGAACTCTTTAGAACGCCGTTTGGTAGGATCCAATCGGTTAAGCCGTTCAAAAGTTATAAGCGGGTCACATACTTACATACACACACACATCCATACAGACAGGGTGACACCCTCTCGGGAGTGGTCAGGGAAGATTCCTAGGACCTCAAAACGTCGAGATCTGATGAATACTCGATTTTCGAAAAACGGAGTGAAACCAATAACTTCCCGATTTTAGAAAATTTTCAATTTTCTTAGCGGGAAGTTAAAAAATACTAAAAAATATACTCTTCTAGAGGTTATGTGCACAATTAGTTGAAGTTGCATGGAATAAATCCACGTATGCACATATTTATTTTAAATAGTGAGTAAAATTACGTGAAAACTGTGCACGTATTGCCTTTGTATTATGTATAAATCTAAAGGGCATGTCCTCGAGTATGTAGTAAAGTTTATATATCATTAAAAGGAAAGTTGATGCTACTTGTCCGTAAAATAGACAAGTCAGCTGATTGAAGATGTTCAGTGTTGGTATAAAATAATATAATCAGCTGTTTCCTCCCATATCTCTAAACTTGCATATATCAGAGACTACGTGTATCAACAATTTGTAGGTAATGTTTTGTTTAGAAATAATAAGCCTAAATCATAAGATATTATTAAATTATTACAAAACTAAAATCATATCAGAAAATAGCCATTTAGGAAGGTTTAAACAAGTAGTGCTTTAGAAATTGACTCTGTTTTATTTGTAAATGTTTTGGTTTTTTGTTCCAAACCTTTTACAATGAGAATTTAGAGTAGCAACCAAAGCTTCTGAAGATGGGGTCTACTCGAAACGCGTCAGGCGAAGGAAAGACAAAGCTAAGAAAGGCGGATAAACAAGAAGACGAATGTTTCAAGCATCTTAGCAGAAATAATAATGACAAATGCAGTGAATGAGAATTTACTTATGATATTTTTATTTTCAAGAATATCTATACAATCACAGTTTCTCATAACAAAACGTTTATTATATAAACACGTTTCGATAACCAAGTCGTCATCAACGGTAATGGTTACAGCGCAAACTTGTAACTGATAATTTTTATAAGTTTGTAACTGTAATCAACACCATGATGACGACTTCGTCACCGAAACCAGTTTGAATAATAAACGTTTCGTTATGAGAAATTTTGTTCTGAACGTGATATCCCACTACTTTGCAAAACATTTTTAGTGTCCCGGAAATTCTAAATTTTGTAATTTTGGAAAAGTTGTGAAAAACTGTTGTAGTTGGACATTGTTTAACAATTTTTGGTTTCTTGGAATGAAGCCGTTCAAAAGTCAAAATTATGTACGTTACGGCTGCAAATTTAGAAGTCAATGATTCTGGGAAATGTTTACGTTTAAAGACCTGCAATGGTGT
>JAGFPH010004294.1:53225-66692 GCA_018207615.1 Philaenus spumarius | reverse complement strand
GGTAGTTTTTGAGAAATCGTGATGAGTGAGTCAGTGAGTCAGTGAGTCAGTGGGTTTTGGCTTTTATATACAGTATATAGATATGTCCTTATTAAAAAATGTTCTTTTGGTCTTAAAATTGCAGTTGTCATTTTCAAAGCAGACAAGATAAATAAACATAATTTTGTTTACCCTGAGTAAATTTTAAGTTCAAACAGAATTTGTTACAATTAACTAATAGGCCTACTTTCATCGAAATGTGAACTCAATCGGATGTGAACAATCGAAATTTGAAAATATAATGCACTGTTCGACCTAACTCTAATAATTTTCGATCTACAAACTATTGTTTTAAAATTTTAATTAACATAGTTTTTAAGATTATACAAATATTGTTATTTTTACAAACTTTTGCAATTAATAGTCCTGGGATTATTTTAAACTATGCAGTCGGTTCGTAGGGACCTGAGGATAGCTATTAGTAGTCGAAACGTCATCTGATGTTGTAGAAATTTGTTCCAGTCGTTGTTCGGAATGTAGTCGTGACAAAATTCAAACGATTTTGAAGGACTAGCACAATTAATTATTACAGCCTAGGCTAGGTATGTTGCGGCAAATTGCGCTGTCATGAATTCCTCGAGACTTATTGCAAAATGCCGGTTAGCTGTACGGGGGGTGAGGGGGGATACGGCAGTGTTTTCGGTCAGGTCATGGAGTGCATTGCTCTGATCACGTGGTTTGTGATCGGAGTTATTTTGCCGACATTACTTTTTTTTAAACCGATGAACGAATAAATATTTTTTTAATTCCTGCGTATAAAAACGCAGTTTATCTCTGTATGATTAGATTGTCACGTGGTTTTGATATAACGGTATAGCCCAGTCGGTATAGGTTACAACTACCAGTAATTTGCAATACGGCTGATTTTTTTTTATAAGTACATTAAAGTATGTAGATTAACATAAAAAAAGTTTACCAGTTTATCGATTTCCCAAAGTCGAAAAAAAATCGATTATCAATTTTTTTCGATTATCCTTAATATTTCGAGCTATGATGAAGATAGAGAAAAATAAAAAAATACCACCGTGTAGGGGAGGTATTTTTAAATAAAAAAGGTCATATGTATTATTTCCTCCGAGCAATTGTTTGTCTGGAAAAAATTCGATAATGCAGGTATGTATTTTGCAGCAGGGGAAATCACTGAAAGAGGACATCTTATTCATATATAAAGCGTTGGGTCATTCTAAATTGACCGAATTATAATATATCGAATTGAAACTTGACATAGGAGTTAAAATATATATTTTAAACATTTATGCTGAGTCTCAGCTTTTTATCTTGAAAATTACCCGATCTAGAGCCACTTGACTCATCAATGGGTTTCTAGATTTTAGGAGTACCGGACCCACGAACTAATTTTAATCGGCTCCACTTTAGAGAATTTTCAAAATATCAACCTGAAAGTTTTTTTACAAGTCAAATATATATATTCAAACAAGTTCAAGGAGTATAAACCTTTTCCATTATTTACTTTTAAAAGCACAAGTAAATTAAAAAAGCATAATTTTAGACCTTTTTAGATTTTTCATCAAAACGCTTGAGTTGATCAGCTGCAGATTAGTCATTTTTGAAAATATAGTTTTTAAAATAAGTATAGCAAAAAACAATTGTATTTATAACTTCTGTACCAATTTTTAAATCGATATGTTCAAAAATGTCGAAAATGCAGTCGTTGAATCCAAAAGTGTTATAGTTAAAACGAGATAGGTCAAACAGAAGACTATTTTCAAGTGCCTCGTTTTTAAAAATAACATGAAAAAAATCGTTCATACTTACTAAGAATATTTATAATGGTGTACTCAACTTGTAAAACAAATTTGGTGTTGATATTCCAAAAATTGACGAAACTGGAGCTGTTTAAAATGAATTGGTGGGTCCGGTACTCCTAAAATCGATAATCGAAATCGACTCCTAGATCGGGTAATTTTCAAGATAATAAGCTGAGACTCAGCATAAATATTTAAAATTTATATTTTAACTCCTACGTCAAGTTTCAATTCGATATATTAAAATTCGGCCAATTTAGAATGAGCCAAAGCTTCATAATATATGAATAAGATGTCCCCTTTTAGTGATTTCCTCTGCTGCAAAATACATACCTGCATTATCGAATTTTTTCAAGACAAACCATTGCTCGGACGAAATAAATACACATGACCCTTTTTGTTGAAAAATACCTCCCCTACACGGTGGTATTTTTTATTTTCCTCTATCTTCATCCCAGCTCGAAATATTAAGGATAATCGAAAAAAAATGATAATCGATTTTTTTTCGACTTTGGGAAATCGATAGACTGGTAAACCTTTTTTTATGTTAATGTACATACTTTAAGGTACTTATAAAAAAAATCAGCCGTATTGCAAATTACTGGTACTTTTGGTCTAAATTGACCTTTACCGACTGGCCTAGTAGGATTTGATCAAAATTCAGTAGTTACCCACAACTCAACTCTGAAAAAAATACCACTTCCCGACATAATATTTACCATTAATTCCATCTTAATTGCCACGCCGAGTTGATAATAATAAAACCGTGCCAAGCTCGTCCACTAAATCCTTAATTGTTCCAATTAAAATATGATTTAATGTATATGTTTTCCTACAGTTGCTTAATAAAGTGCGTTTGTGCACACTGACAGCAGTGCGCAAACTAAACTACAGATTGGCGTGAATCCTGGCTCTTGACCTCGCCCTGCCGCGAGGGCCGGGGGTGTGGGGAAGGGCGTAAGTAAAGAAAAAAACATTTTCCCACACCGCTTTCTAATATGACTTATCCTTCAAACGAACTAGTGGATGTTTACTTCACCCTTAACACGTTCACTGCTACGCAAATTTCGTATTTCATATGCTAGGAGCTGACCTTTTATTTTTTATATTTATAGCCTAAATGAGTAGAAATTACTTTATTTTTTATTTGTGAACCTTTCTACGTAATAATCACTAATATGTCCATATCACATAGCCTTAAAATTGGCGTGCGAAGCACGCAATGTTCTGCGTATTGAAAATACTCCCAATACGGGGGTTGGCGTGCGAAGCACGCAATGCACTGTGTATTGAAAATACTCTCAATATGGGGGTAGGCGTGCGAAGCACGCAATGCTTTGTGTATTAAAAATATTCCCAATACGGGGGTTGGAGTGCGAAGCACGCAATGCACTGTGTGTTGAAAATACTCCCAAAACGGGGGTTGGCGTGCGAAGCACGCAATGCACCGTGTATTGAAAATACTCCCAATATGGGGTTGGCGTGCGAAGCACGCAATGCTTTGTGTATTAAAAATACTCCCAATACGGGGGTTGGCGTGCGAAACACGCAATGCCTTGTGTATTAAAAATATTCTCAATACGGGGGTTGGAGTGCGAAGCACGCAATGCACTGTGTATTGAAAATACTCCCAATACGGGGGTTGGCGTGCGAAGCACGCAATGCACTGTGTATTGAAAATACTCTCAATACGGGGGTTGGCGTGCGAAGCACGCAATGCACTGTATATTGAAAATACTCCCAATACGGGGGTTGGCGTGCGAAGTATGCAATGCACTGTGTATTGAAAACTCTCCCAATACGGGGGTTGGCGTGCGAAGCACGCAATGCACTGTGTATTGAAAATACTCCCAATACGGGGGTTGGCGTTTGGGGGGTAAATTTGGGGGGTAAACCCCTTCAAAATCTAAAATTTGAAAAAATGAAAAATCGCCTATAGATATTCCAGAACTACACGTCCATAACAAATTTCATCAAAATCGGACCGTTGGTGTGGTCTCCAGCTCTGTACACATCCTTACAGACACAAGGACAGACATCACCAAAAACCCACTTTTTTCGGTTCAGGGAGCACCAAAACAAATAATTCCACTAAAAATAATTTTGGGTTCAGGGAGCACCGACACAGATAATTCCACTAAAAATTCAAATTCGAAAATTTGGACGAAAACAATACTTTCTCCATATACTACGTATAGGGTGGAGAAAGTAGAAATGTACATATGTTTTTGGCATGTAACAAGGTTTCGGGGTCACTGATTATAAAATTTAAGTCAGTCACAACAAAATTGCTGTCTTAAAATGGTGGTTGTGACGATTTTGAAAAACAAAATAGTGCATATGAACTATGAACAATTAAAATGTTTACATCACTTACCGAAAATACTTAGCCTTTAATTTATATATTTAGTTTTGTGCTGTTAATAGTCGGTATAATGTACTAATATTTACCTGACAATTTTAATTAGACGATTTACTAAGCAATGTTTGCTTCTACAGGCCTATTAATTGTTAACCTACACACAGTCCCACACACAATACAGACTTACCTAAAGGACCTGGGATAAAAATAACGCTCGGAACTCAGAAGTTAAGGTTACAGACCCAGGTCGAGGCCGGCGTTCTGTAGGACACGCGATATTATCCTTTGCAATTTACCCCCATCCCCCCGCTTAGTATGTTAATCAAGAAAAACTTGGTAATCAGCCTCGAAAATATATGTATTTTGTATTGATCTGAAAAAGCACTGTTTGAAATGAGGGAAGATAATGTTTGATTCCAAGAAATGATCGTAGTACTGAACACAGCGAAAACTGAGAAGAACCAGCAAACTAAAATAATTCGACCACGCAGCTGAACCGCTGACGTGAGTTGAGCAAATTTCCAAAATTAAATTTATAGGCCTACCAACAATTTGGGAAATAGGTCTATTCACGGCGGTGCTGAATAGCTGCAAAATGCTTCGCACGCCATTCAGCATATTGGGAGTATCTTCAATACACAAAGCATTGAGTGCTTGGCACGCCAACCCCCGTATTGGGAGTATCTTCAATACACATAGCATTGCGTGCTTCGTACGCCAACCTTCGTATTGGGAGTATCTTCAATACACAATTTTTGGGGAACCAAGTGGGCTATAAGGTCGCGTAAAAAAACAAAATGTGCAGAATAACATCCTACAAGTAATGAAAAACAAAAACTATGCAATAAAAGTTGAAAAGTTGCGAAGCACGCAATGCACCGTGTATTGAAAATACACCCAATATGCGGGTTGGCGTGCAATGCAGTGTGTATTGAAAATATTCCCAATACGGGGGTTGGAGTGCGAAGCACGCAATGCACTGTGTATTGAAAATACTCCCAATACAAGGGTTGGCGTGCAATGCACTGTGCGTCGGCCGCTTCTCATAGAGTCCAGTGTGAAGCTCACATGTGCGTCCTTAGCAGTGAATGTGTTCAATAATTAATTGCTATATTGAAATAGAACCATAGAAGTTTCAGCTTCCATTCATTTATAAATGTAGGAATACTGACGATGCAATTTTGTGTAATTTTAAAGTGAACAGTAATATGTTTTTGTCTAACCCTAAATGATACTAAACTGTTACGTCACGGACCTGCGTAATTGGGCCTTAACTCAGACAATATTACAAATGTAACCTTGAAATAAAATATGTAGATTAGTATTAATTATATATAAGACTATGCATACTTCCCACGCCAATCACTGCTACATAATTTGGTTTTAATAACGAAGGATTAGGAGTAGGATTAGTTACAATGGCTAATAATATCAGTTAAGATATTAAACAACATTAAATGTTTAGATCACTTTGAAAACACCTGTAGGTGTAATAAAGATTAATAAGAACTAGCACGATTTAGGCATACTCCTAAACACAAACCTGACCTACAAATTAGAAGTACAAATAGTTGTTTCAAAGTATGAAATCAGCTGTTAATTAAGTATTGGGGTATTTGTACATTTCAGTATTTTCCCCATCATCTTTAATGCACATACTTTTTAGACTGCTATAATATAGGCCTACAATAGGCCTACATTAAATTTGTAGTAAATCCTTAGCATTCAGGAAATGTTACCTACCAGATCAAACTATATATTATGTGGATATCAAGCAAGCTCATTGTATATTTTGACTAAACATTACAGGGTGTCCCATAAGTAAAGGGCCAAACTTCGGGTAGTGGTTCTATGGGTCAAAATAAGAAAAAAAGTTCATAGAAACACAGACCCGAAAACGCTTCGTTTTGTAGATATCCGCCATTTTGTTTTTTGTACGAAATAATTCTTATCCAGAGAACGGTTTGACTGATTGAGTTCAAACATGGCATGGAGTTTAACCTAATGATGATACATCTCAAGAAAAAAGAAGCGATTAAATAAAATCATGAGTTTCAAAACGGCGGCTGTTTGAAAATTTCAAACCTAAATTACTCAAAAATGGTACATTTCAACAAAAAAATGTCAAGATACCTTTTTTGTAGCTCTTTTGATTCCCTATCGGACGGTGTAGCTTAAAACAATCGGATGAAGGATAATAGTTAAGTTATGTGTAATAATTGGTTTATTCAACCCGGCGTCCTATACCAAAACAGTAAACACAGCATTATTGTATGTACATTTGCTGTCATTATCTTTAACTTAGCTATTATCCTTCATCCGATTGTTTTGAATGTTACACCATTGAAAGGGAATCAAAAGGGCTACAAAAAAGGTACCTTGGCACTTTTTTTTGTTAAAATGCACGGTTTTTGAGTAATTTATTTTTGAAATTTTCAAACAGCCGCCATTTTGAAACTCATGATTGGATTTAATCGCTTATTTTTCTTCAGATATATCATTGTTAGGTTAAACTTCATGCTAAGTTTGAACTCAATCAGTCAAACCGTTCTCTAGATAAGAATTATTTCGTACACAAAACAAAATGGAGGATATCTAGAAAACGAAACCTTTTAGGATCTGTGTTTGTGTGAAATTTTTTCTTATTTTGACCCATAGAACCATTCCCCGTAGTTTAGCACTTTACTTATGGGGCATTCTGTATATAGCGACATTTATACAAATTAATTGTTTCCTGGAAGAGTTTGGGAAGGGCGAAGACGGGTACGACAGCTAGTACATACATTAAAGGTAACATATTTGGAATTTAAGTACACCCAAGAACATCGAAGTAAATATTTGAAATGTTTTCGTACTTATATAGTATCAAACTTGATGCGAACGAAATTAGACGTTACGGGAAATCGTCATACCGAACGAATTGTAATTAGATCCAATAAACTGCCCAGACAGGCTCCCGTACATAGTGTATTAATGGTAACAATAAAAAGATGATTTATTCTCGCCAACTGCAGCCGAGGACACTGCAACCCAAGCCATCCTAATAAGGCCATGCTCGTTGCTATTGGCAGATACCGGTCGCCCTTGCTTCGTCCCACTTTCTTACGCCCTGGTCACCTATGTCGACCGCCCACCGCACCTAACTTCCTCAATCTCTTCCTTTCCGAACAGGTTCTGCGGTGAGTCACGGATATTTACGATACTATGTTAATCCATACAATTCCGTATTTTTGATTGACGGTAAACATGAGTTAATACGATAAACAATATAATCAACACACTTCACGCACAGTGTTGTCATGTTATGATTACTTCAACTAATTGCTAGGTCTGTATTATTACGTGTTAACGGAATGTTTTAAAAGGCTAGGATATACTTTTGGTGTTATTAGCGAATTTCCATAGGAAAAATTAGCTATTGCAGTAACCCTTATGGTAAGACCCAAGGTCGGGAGTAGCAAATGAGCACCGATCATGGTCCCCAAAACACGTTATATGGGGTGTCATTAAAAATAATATATATATGTATATATGTGTTCGCACTCTAGCGGCCGCAATTTAAGTCCGATTTGGTCCAAATTTGGTACACATGTTGGTTGTCTACGTCGCTCGGACGAGTTCGTCAGCCAAAAAAATCCAACAACCGGAAGCACGTTTTTGACCGGAAGTAACTATTTTTTGAGATTTTCCCTACGAGAATGAATTTGCTTTTGGGTTTTTTCTACAAATATAAATGTAGGATGTTATTCTGCACATTTTGTTTTGTTTACGCGATCTTATAGCTCACTTGGTTCCCCAAAATCGATCAAAACGTAAAATACCGTAGGAGTACCCGGTTCAAAGCCATATGGTGAATTCTACCGTGTGGTTGGCGTGCGAAGCACGCAATGTATTGTGTATTGAAGATACTCCCAAAATGCGGAATGGCATGCGAAGCACGCAATGCTTTGTGTATTGAAGATACTCCCAATATGCGGAATGGCGTGCGAACCATTTTGCAGCTATTCAGTACCGTCGTAAATATACCTATTTCCCAAATTGTTGGTTTAAACCGTAAAACATAGGCCTATAAACTTAATTTTGGAACTTTGCTCAACTCACGAATTATATGTATTGTCCTGACTATTCAAGTAAACAGTTAGTCACAGATTATCAATAGAAAAGGAGGTCCCAAAACGGATATTCCCACAAACATCTCAACATCGGTTTTTTTTTGTGATCACTATGCTTTCTCTATACTATGGTATAGTGAGAAGTAAAAATCTTGTAAATTTCTTGAAGAGAAATATTTATATTTATATCTGTTGCCATAGCTACTTAAGTGCTAAATATGTATTTAACCTCCTGTAAGAGATGATTATTTTCATATTTTCAAACTTTTCAGTTAAATTTTGTACAATCGTGTGCTACTCAGGAAAGTGTAAAGATTTTTTCTAAAAAGTTTCATTAATATCTGAGATTACTCCAAACAGAAAACCAACAAACAAAAGTTTAAAGCACAACAGAACACTCAACTGTGGATTAGGTAAGTTTACTCAGGGTTTTCAAGCAGAACTGTTTGCGATGCTGGGTTGCTTGGAGCTGTATGGAGAAAGGCTACTCGGTAAGCGCGTTATCATGTACACAAATAGCTAACAGTACTGAAAGCCCTGGGCTTCAACATGAAGTTAGTGTGGCAGTGCTTCCAACACACAACAAGGCAACGCTTGAGTGGATGCCCGGGTAATCTTTGGAACATATTTGGTAATTTAAAAGTAGATATCCTATCCTAAAGAAAGTTTAGGACACAAAGTTCTAAAGTTGCTTGGACGTTAGGCGCTCTGTACGAAAGAAAAACACAACAAGCTGTGGCAAAGTTCTGGTACAAAGGTTGATCAAAATATCCAAGTCCTTATTCAGCCAATATTCCTGTTTGACAGTGGTTCAATGGACGTGGTCCGTTCAAGAAAATGGGTCTTTGCACCGTAGATACCAAATGTTGGTTATGGAATGAGCCCGAAGAAACGTCAAAAGTACATCCTGCTGGAGTGCGAAGATTCAGAATGTAGGTTGATCTTCGCGGATTAATTTTTTTCATGCTCTTTTGGGGGAATACGTTTTAGTGTGATAGGGATGGCGAAGGTCCTTATTATTATACTTACCATGCGTTAGCCAAAATTAAGTGTATAAAAGTCTCAATCGGCTGAAATTGTTGGGGTCTTAATTGTGTTTCAAAACTGGGGGGGGGGGGAAATATTAATACAGTTTAATATACAATAAGATAGAGATGCTACTACACAACATCCTAAGCCCTGCAGTCAATAACTCTGACTGTAGAGAAATATTCTGTTTTTAAATGATCTTCTCTGTTTTGCTTCTAACTAGGGGCTCTGCCCCTGGACGCTTCGCGTCCCAACCCCCCCTCGGCCTACGGCCTCAGATGGCTGCTTCGCTTCGCTCGCAGTTGGACAACTCGCTAATCTTTGGCTCGTTTGTACCTGGGTGAACGATCATCGTTCAGTATTTTTAACATCTGTATTGTATCTATACTGCATCCACTCGAATATTTAGTGACTTTGAAGGAGGTATAAAAAGAAGCTGTACCTATTCGCCTTCTAAGTGACTTGAAAGGTGGTATAAAAAGGAGTTCAGATTTTAAATTTTATGCGCATTATTCAGACTTTATGCGCGTTTTTGAAGACGTAAGACCTAGCGCATTCAATTCCTGACGTCAAATAACCCCTGCATGCAAATTTTCATCAAAATCGTTAGATCCGTTTTCGAGATCCGCGACAGACACAAAGATACAAAGATAGATACAAGAATTGCTCATTTAAAGTAATAGGATTTATGGAAGTGCCTAGATCAGACCCTAATATGGTGCATTTTCTGAATTCCGTCATGGAAAATCCATTTGTTTTTCTCACTTAAGTTTGTCATCGCTTAACTAAGGCTATCTTGGTTTAGAGTTATCTTAGATGCTTGTAGACACGTTTACTGTTGAAACTATGCACGAGGCATTTCTTGAGTCATGTGCAGACGGTAGATATCGTTGGAAAGATACGTAATGAAAGCAATTATTAGGGAATTACCATAGGAAAGATGAGCTATTTCATGACTCTTATGGTAAGACCTAACACTAAAGACTGGTACCCCTACACGATCAATCGGATTGTCAGTCACAGCGAAGAATGACAATCCGATTGATGGTGTAGGGTCAAGACTGATGGAATGATGATTGGACTGACGGATTTCCAAATATTTTGAAATCCGAGCTTCAATCACGGTAAGTGGAGGGGAGACTGTCAATCTGACTGATGGTCTAGGGATTCCGTCATTCTTTTCTTCAGTCTTGTTAATGCTATCATGGAGAACGAGCGCTGTGAAACCGCTTTCGGCGAGTTACCAACAAGTGCCGGTGATCGCGATTGCCTGCAAAGATTCATTGAAGTTTATGAATCTTTCCCGGAACTATGGAACAAAGCACATCCGAGTTATTCCAATAAGTACAAGAAGAATATGGCACCAAGATATATGTGGTGACAACATGGAGATCAACATGTCAAAAAGATTTTCATCCATACGATAGTAGTTTTTATAATCGTCAGCACTGCTTGCTGATATCTCACGAAGCAATCTTAAATGGCTGTACTGGTTACGTTTTTTAACCATTCCTTCATCCACACTCTCCGTTTCACAGGTTTTCTGGTGCCCAATGCAAGTATAATGGACAAACAAGCCTTTTCTTTGAGAGACATTCCGCTCTGTTTGGTGTTTTAATTTCAACTGAGGTAAAATTACTTCAATCAGACTGTCAGTATGAATGATATGTGTAGGGGCTTCAAGATTGAAGCTAGGATTGACAGTCTGATTGATCAGTCAGACTGTCATTCATGATTGACCGTGTAGGGGTACCTTAAGTGGTGTCATTGAAAATGTATTTATATAAATATACTAGCTGACCCGTACGGCGTTGCCCGTGGTTGTTGGTATTTTCAGTCTTTTTGACGTAATTGTAATTCTTTTTAAGTGTTCGTTGAATACCTGTGCGTATCCTACTGTGGCCATGAAAAAAAGTCTACGCTATTTAGGAAAGCATTGAAAATTGTATTCCTGTAAACTACTAACATGAAAAAGCTTTAAATATATCGTTTTAATTTATAGTTTTTACTAAGTTTGACTTTCACTTAATTTCATTGACAATGTTGCGAGCACCTACGGCCTTAGAGGAAGCTACGTACCAAATTTCATTCCAATTCGTTCTTATAGGGATTTTTAGTAACTTTGACCCCCTCCCCAAACCACCCTAAAATTTCGAATTTGTTTGAACCCTTTCTTAGCGAGGGTTTAAATTAGCTGGGGGCCGTAGAAAAGATATTTGAATCACTTTGTAACATCCGCGTTAATTTAGGATGTAACAAACTGGTTCAAATAGAGTTTGTAATTTTAAATGTATAGGCCTAATTAGTATAAGATATATATTGTTTAATATTTAAATATACAATATACAGTATATATCAAAATAAAGCTACGAATGTGATATTTTTATGGCATTTAGTTTAATTCAGATGGTTTGTTTAGTTTTCAATAAAATATGTTTAAACTCGTGTATGTTTATGGTTATGCATGGTGTCAAATAATTTGTTTGTTACTATTATTATTGATAGCGAAAATATGTTTTGAAAAGTATTAAAAACTTCATAGTTGTGATATATTTTATATAAACAATATTTTAAGCAGCATATCTCTAAGTAGGCCTATATAGATATTTAATAACCAATGTTTGAGTTGAATTATAATTCTGTAAGCATTTTTATTTGTGTTTGTTTATAGTTTTTCAATCTAACCTTAAAAAGCTGTTGGTTTTGAAGAGTATTAAAGTGATTATAAATTTGCTCAGTAATGTTGCTATGGTAATACATGTAAACAAACATAAGCTTTTCATACGAACAGCTGTTTTTGTGAGCTATGGTTTTGAGTTCATACAATAAAATGCTGTTCAGTTTCTTCCAAATTTGAAACTTTTTCGGGAAACTTTTCAAACTTTTCTTTACGTATAAACCTTCTATGAACTACTACAAACATTTTAAGACCAAAAATAGCCAAATCGGTCCAGCCGTTCTCGAGTTTTAGCGAGACTAACGAACAGCAATTCATTTTTATAATAGATAGAAGAAATAGATAATAGATGTGTCCGCACTCTAATGCCGTCATTTGGTTCACACGTTGGATTCTAAGTCGCTCGGACGAGTTCATTAGCCAAAAGAATAAAACAACCAAAAGCATTTTTACTGACTAAAAGTAAATTTTTTTGAGATTTTTCATTCTAAAATAAATTTGTTTTGGGGTTCTATCTAAAAAAATAAACATAGGAGATTATTCTGCAAATTTAGTTTTTTTACACTACTTTATAACCTGTCTAGTTCATCCAAAATCGATCAAAACGTAAAATACGGTAAAAGTACGGAGTTGAAGTCCACGTGGGGGATGGTACCATGGGAGCCGATGCTCTGAGACCGATGGTGTGATGCTAACTCGTAAAGCGAAGCAGGGAGTTTAGGCTTCGGTGCAAAGAAATTCTACTAATATCCTTCGTGCACGTAGGCAGCTATTCAGCGCCTTCTTGGTAGACCAATTTTTCAAGTAGTTGGTTGAAACCCTAAAACATGTAAACTTAATTTTGGAAATTCGCCCAACTCACGGCAGCGGTTCAGCCGAGTGGTCGAATTGTTTATTGTTGAAATTGTAATAATTGTATACGTTAAGAGCTTAGGCCTAACGTAAAACTATTCACGACAAACATTTGTCTAATTTTAAAGAACAGGTTAGGTTTACTGCAGTTTCTATGGGGTCCGGCGACGAAGTGTTTACTGTCACGGATGGACGCTCGACCAACTTGATGAGATGCAGAGGCACGCGTGGGCTCATTAGTTCATGAGTGTGACCGCGAGTGAAAGTGGCCAAACATGTGTATTGGTGAAGGTCAATAGCCAGTCTAGCATTGCGTTGTAAGAAATATCTCTTCATCTGCATTGCTCCTTTTAAACAATAGGAAGCTCTTAGGAAAACCTAACCCGTCAGACAGGTTTGGTGGACAGCGACGAATTTCAGATTTTAAAACCATTTCAGCCGAATTTTTGCATTAGATAGGCTTACTCTACTTATCCATACTAATATTAGTACCAGGAGACCGAGCTAAAGCTCGATTATAAGCAGGGCTATGATTTCAATAACTATTATTGCAAATTTCCGTGAACATCGTTTAGGTTAGGTCTATAACATTAAACAACTAAATAAAGGGTATGTTTATTTAGCAGAAGT
>JAGFPH010004294.1:20063-33857 GCA_018207615.1 Philaenus spumarius | reverse complement strand
GATTTACACCTATATATTCCCATGCTATTTTAATGGGAATTATTATACACAATCACCTGTTTTTAACACTAAAATCACTTGATTTACACCTATATATTCCCATGCTATTTAAATGGGAATTATCATATACAATCACCAGTTTTTACACTAAAATCACTTGATTTACGCCTATATATTCCCATGCTATTTAAATGGGAATTATTATATACAATCACCTGTTTTTAACACTAAAATCACTTGATTTACGCCTATATATTCCCATGCTATTTAAATGGGAATTATTATATACAATCACCTGTTTTTAACACTAAAATCACTTGATTTACACCTATATATTCTCATGCTATTAAAATGGGAATTATTATATACAATCACATGGTTTTAACACTAAAATCAGCTGATTTACACCTACATATTCCCATGCTATTTAAATGGTAATTATTTTATCCCGTAACAAATTTTCGTGACACAATTAACAAAAATGAATATTTTCCCCCAAAACTTCATGCACAGGCCTCTAAAATGAGACCTCTCCCAGCTTTCTACGAAATACCGTTCGCTCACAATTTCATTTGCAAGTTTGTGCTTACGGAATTAGATATATAGATAATTCATAGACAAATTTGTATTCTTACAAACTCCTTTCTTCTAGGCCCGAAAGCGTTTAGATAGTTACTAGAGCGCACAATATTAGTTACTTCCCATGTGAAAAGAAGTACTGTAAGCCTTTACTGCAAGGATGTATATTATACAGATACATACAGCCGGCAAGAGTCTACGAATAATTCATCAAGTTTTTAAGAAACTGTTGCACATGCGATAATTTGTTCATGAATTATGTTTAAAAACTATGACACACAAATTGTATATTTCAAAATTTACAAAAGATATTTGTTTTAAACTAGTAGGTAGTTCTGTGAACAGTAGACCTCGCTCGTTGAAATAACAAATGTGGTTTTGAGCTTAATTTAAAAATAGTGTGTCAGTAAGGAAGTAAGCAGAAGGTTTAGCCAGTGAAACATTATTTTGCAAATCCCGCGATTCCGGGATTTCTAGTTCTCGTTTTTATTTCTTTTCTTGAGCTTTAAACTGCTAAAAATTTTCTTTTAGAGGCATTGTGTTTTATTTAGGTTGATAATGCGTAAGATAGCTAAAAATATCGCGTTATAGAGGGACAACATACAATTAAATATTTACATACTTAAATAACTCAAACTTAACAATGTATCATAAGTTAACTTAACTAAGTTCCAAATCATATTAAAATATTAGAAATAATGAAAACAAACGATGTTAAAGCGTCGTGATAGTGATCTCAACCCATGTACCAACACTTCCCACGGTGTCCTACGGTCATTTTTTGTATGTCCTTTATCGCCGCGAGGTTTCATTTGTTTCTTCTCATTTTGTAATTCAAGTAAAGCTAAGTCAAATACTTTTATGAAATTTACAATGATAATTTACGGGTATACAGTATACAGTTCAATTCTTTGATTTATCCTCTACACTTTCTTATAATATGTCATTTTTGGGCAAATGATATATTCCTAAAATTACTATTCAAAACAGGCCTAGTTTTGTTAGCAGTCTTGTAGTAGGAACATAAAAACTGGTGTTTTCAAAATAAGAAATTTGAAATTGATAAATATTTTTATACAATTCTATTTAGAACTAAATTACGAAACTTTTTTACATTTATGAAAAAAATTACAATAATTTTTACTACCGTACTTTTTATGCAGGCCTAAAGTTAAACATTTTCCTTTCTTTACTGAACGTGATTGTTTCTTGAGCTAATAACTTTCTTAATTTTACTTCAATATTTTTTTTACTGGCATATATGAATTCTTTAAACCTTTATCTACAAAAAAGCTATGGAACACTTTTGAATTGGTTTAGAATAAACGTATCAAAACATGGTTGAAATACAAAAACTTGGACGATTTTTAACAAATTCGAAGTTTACGGCCATTTTGTGAGCTTACCGTTAGAGATACGGAAAAAATCAAGACGACAATATCGTTTAAAATTTAATTTGCTTTTAGCAAAATGTTATTAGTTTTTAAATTCGACTTACGGTTAAGCCACAAACTGGCTTTGGAAAAAAGCTTACACTGAGAGAAACGGTCCGGCCGCCAATTTTATTTAATTTAAAGGGTTAAAAATGAAAAATGGAAAAAAACCGTATATATACATGGCTTGGCCTAGGAATAAGGAACATTCATGCAAAAAATCATCAAAATCGGTCAAGGCGTTTGGCCGTAATCGTGAGACAGACACACAGACACACAGACGAAATGCCTAACGGTCGAGTTAAAACGGAGAACTCGCTTACGCTCGGTCAATAAGACGAAAATTACGTTTTCCTACAGTGGTTTATAAAGTTCGATTTCCACACTCACAGCAGTGAGCAAACTAAACTACATGTGTTCAGCGTCGAGTAATTATACCTCTTTGTTTTACTTTACTGCACGGCTAAACAGCTGCATGCGGCAAAGTAATACTTTTTGCACTCCATATGTTTACTTTGCACACTGTACGTAAAGTAATCAGCTGATGTAGTCTATGTTTTGAAAATTTTGATTGTTAAGGAACCAACCTCTGTAAAACAGATCTTTCAAAAACTAAAACACTAATTCAAAATGTTGCTGTAGGAAAAACGTTGTGTGTATCACGGGTGCAAAGTTTAATTTGTCACACTCGATAAACTTTGCCACTCTCGGCTAAATGTTAATCACGTGCGACAAACGCAACTTTGCACCCTAGATACACTATTATTGATTATTTAAAAGTATGACATCGATTTTACGAATTATCTTTTCTACATAATATAGCCTACGAACTTAATTGCGGTGTGTGTTTAATATTGTGTTTTTGTTATACACTTAGGTTCAATTTAAAAAAGAACTGCACTTTCAAGAATGTTAGTGTTTAAAGGCTCACTTGAGCGGCTTTCTAATGGAATAGCATACACCAAACCTCCTCAAGTTTGTCTGCTCACTGAAATCGATGCATTTACTCGAGTCCTATTGCACAATATTAATTCTGCCAAGTTTTTTAAACGCGAATAAATATTACGAAAAAATGCGTACATTCATTTACATCGACAGTTTTTTGATCCAGATTTATTGCCGTACTTACGTTTATAATTGCAAGTGATTAAGCTAGGTTTTATCTCTTCTGCACACTATTGATTTGTGTTGGTTAGTCTATATTGGTAGAGCAAGCTAAATGATTAACTTGGCGCAATAATGGAAAGTCGCCTCGTAAATTGCACAATAAAACTTCAAACTTTCAATTACAATCCGTAACTAGTGTACGTATAAAAACAAACAAGAATTTAAGTTGTTAAAATTTAATGTAAAGTCCGAAAACAACATAGGAAAAAGTGGTTTACGTGTGAAATTTTAAATGTCACATACATCGCTACACTTTTGCGTTAAAAACTAATAATAATATAGATTTATTTAGTCTAAACCATAAAATAACAGCTGATTTAAAAGCTATCAACTCCTATAAAAGCGAGTGTACGTCCGCACGTACGTACGTGAGTAACGAATGTAAAAGCTGATTTCACCCATCATATCTGTAATACAATCGTAGATTAAACTTTGGAGTTATGTTTACAATTCAATCAATAATATAATGTGTTGTGAAGTTTTTTTAAATACAGGTTATAGAACTAATGTAGGCTAATACGTTATACTATTTTGCTTTGAGGTTATAATAAAATTAATATAAATACAACTTTTATCATCAATATATTCATTTATACAAATTTAAAGTTACCCATTCGTTTAACTTCGGAAACATTCGTACACATCTTCGTATAACACAAACAAAACATATTCGATTATTAATTTCCTCATTGTAATATTAATAACTTCTAAATCATTTGATGTATCAATATTAAATTAAAAGATAATATTCTTATCTATATTTTGATAATATATTATAAAAATGTATGTAAATACAAAATTTTAACGAATAGGCCTACAGTTTTATAATCCTTGTAATTGTATACATTTACCGGTTAAAAATTCCCTCAGCATCGTTAGATAGGCTACATAAAGTCTGTTGCTTTTAAATAGTATTTCTATAATCGATATATTTCTTATGTATATCTAATCTATCTGCCTGTGATTTTTCACGGGGGCTTACTTGTGTCTAAATAACTATCGATATTATTTTGACAAAACTGCTAAGTTTACAAATACCAGGTTTTATCCTCGGTGGGTCAAGACGATGCCAAGCAGAACAATGGACAACCTTGAGTCTCCAAATCACCGTAGAATTATTGTTTCAAAACTTGTGATGTATTTCTAAATTTAGAGAACGGCCGCCTCTGTTGGATCACACCTCAAGTCCTAATACAGCATATTTTATAGAACGTGAATCTTCAAAAAAACTTTACTTTTTTTTAAAATTATAACCTTTGATAAATCAACTACTGCACTAAATAGATTTAGATTAGTAGACTTTTCTTCTGCCTTAATTTAATAAATTTAACACACCAGTTGATTAAAATGTCTGAAATGAATTTAAATTGTTTTGTGATTTAGTTTTAATTAACATTCCGCATTGATTTTGAAACACCATAGAGCGCTCATGGAAGTATATAGCTGGGTATATTAACAAGAAGTGACACGAAACAAAAATATGTATTTATGCACAAATATAATACAAAATACATGTGCACGAAAATAATACAAATTCAAATATATTTACAATTTAATCTCTGTGCTCACAAGAAAATAGGGTTTGCCATATTCTTTTAGAAAGATGCTTGGGAAGTATGGTGAATACCAAGACTGGCAACCTCATGGACATAATGTTTTTCTCAAAAATCTATTGATCCGGAGGTAACCTCCGTGAAGCTCCCGATGTAAGGTTAAACACTAGTTTACAAATTTGTAAATTCATTTTATAACAGACGGTGGTACCAACTTTTAAATGTTTAACCAATGTTATTACATTCAGGCTGAAATAAAAAACGTTCTGGTGTATTCCAAAATCAACTTCTAAAAACAAAACAAGGACAACAAACGGGAAGGTTAAAAATTAGTAGCTTTTTAGTAGTGCATATACAAATACTCTATTCAATGAACTGGTTTATATATTACACTGATTTAAATAAAAACCCGAACCACAAAACAAGGAGCAAAAAGTATAACTAAACAACTAAATTGTAAGTTAAGTTTAATACCTTCTTACCCTTATGTACATTTCGATGACATGGTCATCATCCTCAGAGGGTTTTAACCCTGAGGGTTGAGTAGTGTTAAAACCCGTGGAGGATGTTGACCTCTTCAACAAAATGTAAATAAGGGTAACGTATTAAACATAACTTACAATTTAGTTGTTTAGTTATAGTTTTTGCTCCTTGTTTTGTGGTTCGGGTTTTTATTTAAATCAGTGTAATTTTGTCGCCACATTGCTCTTTTATTTGTTTAATGGTTTATATATATATTTTTTAATATTAAAGTAAATTTAAAGATAATTTTTAAACATTGTAGACTATAAATTACTTTAAATTTGAATAAATACAAATTTAATTGATTTTCACATACAAAATATACAAATAAAAATATCAAATATTTACGCTTTTACTAGCGAAATTCCACAGGAAAGATGGGCTATTTGCAGTGACTCTAATAGTGAAACCTAAGGGGTGTGGTTAATGAGCACTGAGCATGGTCCTCAGAACACGTTTTGGGGTGTCATTAAAATGATATATATAGGCCTACACGTGGTTTTCTAAGTCACTTGGACGAGTTCATTCGCCAAATCATCCAACAACCGACAGCACATTTTTTAACAGCAGGTAAACATTTTTGAGAATTTGTCTACTGGAATGAAAGTTTTGTGGGGTTTTATCCAACAAAATAAACAAAGGAGACTATTATACAGGTTTTGTTTTGTACACGACCTTATGGCAGTTCTGGTTCCCCCCAAAATAGTAAAATACCATAAAAGTACCCGGTTCAAATTCACCGTGGGTGCAACTGCTGTTCAGAGGCCGATGGCTGTGATGCAATGTCCGCTGAGAGCGAAGCGAAACAGTCCATAACAGCGTTTACCCTCTGCGAGCGGAACCAAGACTAGAGGCTGAGTTGCAAACAATTCTACTAATAATTCAGCGCAATAGTTGGTTGAAACCCTAAATCATATAAACTTAATTTTGGTAACTCACGCCAACAGAATTATTTTTTACCTATAAGTATAGTGAAAGTGACTCTTCGTCTTCACTCACTGTGTCCGAAAAATAAAAAGAAGGCAATAAAGGTTATTCAGCGTAGCCTTTAAGAATAAGGTTTATACTAGAAAATAATATGATCGGAAACATCAAGCATCTTCTACTGTCGCGAGCACGGAATATGGCGGGTGATAATTTTTGCGCTGTTGCCAGATATGGGACTGGCAAAGCGAGGAGCGGTCGAGAACCGCTAGTTCTGCGGCACAATCTGGCAACACTGAGCATCCAGTGTTGCCTTGTCCGAGCGCCACCGGTTAAATGTGTGCGAATATTTTGTAAATAATGGGAAGTAAAGTTGTTCGCGTCCATGGAACCCCTTGTCCACACGTGCTTCCCGGTTGGTGCTAAATGAACAACAGTTAAACAATAATTAACCAAATCAAATCAATCAATATTTGAACCAGTTTATTAAAAAATCTAATATTAGATTTATGTATCTATTCAACAGATTATTATTAGCAGTTAATTATTATTTGAAAATATACAATAACAATAATAATAATAATAATCATATACTTATTTCTATAACGGTTTTTTCTGTTACGTCCCTTTTTCGCCGGTCCAACTTAACAGATTTTTACGATTGAGGTGTCATTTTAAATCTTATGATCTAGCGCACCTGCGAATGGTAATTAAAAAAATCATTTCGTTTAGGGCTCCAACCCCAAGCCTTTGATTTATTTCTAGAGGGCGCTTTCAAAGGTGCTTACCAACTTGCATTATTACGGTTTTTAACGTTATGTAATTTAACAGCTGATATTTCTTTGAATTGCAGGTGAGTTTCTAACCAACAGAAAAAAATATTAAAATGCGCAATTTGCGCGCAGGCCCCCCTAGTAAAGCTTTATTATACAATGAAGGTTACAATAATTTCTTTTTTCAAGCTTATTAGACAATGGTTTTTTTTTAACCGTCTGTCGGTTGGAAGACTATTAAACCTTTTTACTTTAACACCTCTAGCTCTATGTGTTACATGCATAACGCTAACAAAACATTACAAAACAACAAGAAATAATTATCCTAAGCCTGACCCCCATACATGATTACATAAATACACATGCACACCCTCACACACACTCAGAAAATACTATATACTAAGACAGGTAAAAATGAATTACGTATGAAAACTAGGCAAAGATTACCAACAATATTACAATTTTTGCAAAGATTGCCAACAACAACACAAATATTAACAAATGATTAACAAATGATTGAGGGGGAGCAAAGACATGAAAACAAATACAAATGTACAACTTTAATTAAAGTTGAAAATATACAATTAATTATAACAAAATACTACGAGATGTTCTTCTCTTTCAGTTATTGTTTTCTTTCCCTTTAAAATTGGATTTACACAACTTTTATAAATTAACGAAAAGCTTTATAAACGCAATACAAAACAAATACTAAAATATACTTGATTATGAAAACTAACGAATAAAAACGTGAATCCAGAATATATAAAACAGCGTGATCGGACCAACGGAGCGTTTTGTGGCAGGACCTTTTAGTTTCGCGCGAAATTTTACTGTCGTTAATAAACCACTTTAAAAAACAAAACGGTGTTTTGGAGACAATGGACTTTTAAACAACAGTTTTAGTACGTGTGATTTCTTACAACTTTCCAGCTGACAAAACTTCGCTACTTGAAAAATTAAAAAATCCTCGCTTACTGAAAATTTTATGTCCGATGATTCCTGAACTAAAGTTTGTATATTACTTTTTTTAATGAGTACAATTACGTAAAAATATATTTCAGGTAGAAAATGAGATGGGTAGAATCCTACATCCTTCCTCTAAAAACCTGTTTTTGTTTTTATTAAAGATAACTCAACCCATAAGTCACCTACGGCCAAGGAGAGCACATCAGGTTACGCCTCTACAAAACTATTTGGTCCGGTAAGAGACTACGTTCCTTAGCTTGCACGATCTGACAATAGCGCAAAATTCTCACCCGCCTTATTCCGTGTTTGCGATAATAGTCCTTGTTTATAGCCTCAAACAATATTAAATATTGCTTGCTACTGCTGTTATCAGTCGTTATTGATTTTATAGGTGATAACACATTTTGAATTGTAGTTTTATTTGGATTTGTGCTGATTTGCTTTACGGGGCCCACTTCATGAAAGTATTACGTATTAGCAGAATCAACTCCCATAAAAGCTAGTGTAGGTTCGTGAGTTCATTTATTCGTTCTGCCATGTCTGATTCCGGGCGCAGAATTTTTATTAGACTTTTAAAACGAATAAATCAAACAGTACAACCACGCGCATGCGCAATCCAGACATGTTCACCATGAAGGTATAACCGCTATATAGGTCTACTTCTTGTAATGTCTGGATGCTGGTTGTTTATAGCGAATTTCCATAGGAAAAATGAGCTATTGCAGTGGCCCTTATGGTAACACCCAAGATCGGGAGTAGCAAATGAGCACCGATCATGGTGCCCAGAACACGTTTTGGAGGTGTAATTAAAAATCATATATATAATTATGTATATATGTGTTCGCACTCTGGCGGCCGCATTTTAAAACCGATTTGGTTCAAATTTGACACACATGTTCGTTGTCTACGTCGCTCGGACGAGTTCGTTAGCCAAAAAATCCAACAATCAGAAGCACGTTTTTTGACCGGAAGTAACTATTTTTGAGATTTTTCCTACGAGAATGAATTTGTTTTTGAGTTTGTTCTACAAATATAAATGTAGGATGTTATTCAGCACGTTTTGTTTTTTTACGCGACCTTATAGCTCGCTTGGTTCCCCCAAAATCGATCTAAACGTAAAATACCATAGAAGTACCCGGTTCAAAGCCATGTGGTAGATACTACCGTGGGGTTGGCGTGCGAAGCACGCAATGTATTGTGTATTGAAGATACTCCCAATACGGGGGTTGGCGTGCGAAGCACGCAATGCTTTGTGTATTGAAGATACCCCCAATATGCGGAATGGCGTGCGAAGCACGCAATGCTTTGTGTATTGAAGATACCCCCAATATGCGGAATGGCGTGCGAAGCACGCAATGCATTGTGTATTGAAGATACTCCCAATATGCGGAATGTCGTGCGAACCATTTTGCAGCTATTCAGCACCGTCGTGAATAGACGTATTTCCCAAATTGTTGGTTGAAACACTAAAATACTTAATAAACTTAATTTTGGAAATTTGCTCAACTCACGTCAGCGGTTCAGCTGCGTGGTCGAATTATTATATACTGTATATTACTAGTGGACCCGGCATTGCTTCGCTATTGCTTGATTTAATTTAAGGGTAGTAATCGAATCGCAAATGGTTTTTATACCAATAATTTAAGAATCCTTATATATACTTCTCAATGTGTTTTTTTTTTTTTTTTTGTGGCAATGACATATTATCTACCTTAATTCTTCATCAAATTTAATGATTCAAACATCATTTTAAAGTTTATGTTCCCCGCTATTGACAAACAATAGTCAAACAGCTTGACATTAATGATTTCATAAAAAAATTCTTAAAATCTATACTTTTAAAAGCCAAATACCATTGACTCATTGACTCACTGACTCATCACAGTTTCTCCAAAACCACGAGGCCTACAAACATACAATTTGGCACTAATACTCTTTATAGGCTCTAGACGCGCACTAAGAAAGGGTTTCCGAAAATTCGAAATTTTAGGGGGGTTTTGGGGGGTCAAAGTTACTAAATCACGATTCATCAAAACCTAACGAACGGACTGTAATGCAATTTGGTATGTATCTTCCTCTAGGGCCATAGATGCTCGCTATAAAAGGGTTTTAAAAAATTCAAAGTTTTAGTGGGGTTTGGGGGATCAAATTTACAAAATCACGATTTCTCTAAAACCATGGAACGGGTTGGAATGAAATTTGGTATGTAGCTTCCCCTAGGGCCATAGGTGCTCGCTAACAAAGTTTTTCAAAAAATTCGAAATTTTAGGGGAGGTTTGGGGGGTCAAAGTTACTACAAAAAACCATCGAATGGATTGGAATGAAATTTGGTATGTAGCTTCCTCTAGGGTCCTAGGTACTCGCTAAAAAACGGTTTTAAAATTTTGAAACTTTAGGGGGATTTGGGGGGGGGGGGGGGGGACAAGGTTACTAAAAAGAAACACCGAACGGATTGGAATGAAATGTATTATGTAGCTTCCTCTAGGGCCCTATGTGCTCGCTAAGAAAGAGTTTTTAAAAAAAATCTAAATTTTATGGGTGGTTTGGGGGGGAGGGGGGTAAAATGTACTAAAAATCCCCATAAGAAATACACAGTGTAATATATTTATTGATTTAATATATTTTTTGTTAATATACATTTAACTTTGATTTGTCTATCCGTCAAAGCCGGGTCGGGCCAGCTAGTAACTTCAAATTATGCTATTAAAAATATGTACATAACAGCTGTTAGATTCTTTACATTCTGTACATGCAAGCGTAATCTATCACACAAATCAATCAAATCGACGTAAAGCGTTATAAACTGTTATTTATAAAACAACGTAAATTAAATCAACGTATGAAATCTCAGGTAAGTACACCTAAGTTGCTAAACGTTAGCACGGGTCAGCTAGTAAATATTAATCAATTTTAGCTTTACAGTTTGTAGGAATTTAGTGCAATTTATTTTTATTGTATAGGGGTAGCTACCCAATTTAAATACATTTGTTTGTAGCGACCTTATTCGCAAAAAATCCTGGGGCTAATATATGAAAATTATAAAATTTTAGTGAAATTAGTTGAGTAGTTTTTGAGAATATAGAAGAAGTAAGTGGATTAATATGTAATTGTAAGGGTAGTTATTCTATTCATCCATTATTTGACTTAAGCTATCAAATTGCAAAAAGTCTTGTAAATCCATCTTTCCAAGCGTAAACCCTTAACATTACTAATCATTAGGACACCATTAATTTGCATTCAACAAGGTCAATATCTGAGTAATACAAATTGTAACTAAAGAGTTGAAATGTTCAGCACTGGATTGTTCGTTCATTAATGGCACTGCAGACTACGGACGTCACCACTGTATTAAAGCCCCTCCCACGGCTAATCAAACTCGTCTGGCGAAACCGTCGTTTAGGCATATAATTCACTGTAATGCCCTTAAACCTTAAATCGCTAAATTTAAACTTTACATTTGAGATTAAACAACATCTCACTGCGGACGTGATTAACTAGGGCTTAAGCCCACTCTACCGACTCGACCAAGTGAATTTGTATATTCAAAGTGGCAGATTTTAAAGAAATTGCATAACGGATTTCCGTATGTCTTCACTTTAGAATGTTTGTACATCAAATTAAAATTGTATAATAACACAACGCTATTAATTATCTATACAGGGTGAGTTTCTACTGACACCATGAACTTCGCCAGTGTGTTCTACTCACTAAATGGAATAAAAATGTTCATATGGACCCATGTCCGATTCACAACCGTTTGGCTGTAGTCGCGTATTTTGTGTTTTTTCAAAATCATGCTATTTTGCCTCACAATTTGTTTGATAAAAATAAAACTAATAAACTTACCGAATTGCAATTAAGACCATTAAAACAAGAATTAAATTTGCTATAAAACCAAGGGTTTTTGTAATGATTTGTCAACAATAGTGCCTTTCAAAATTCGAAATAAAATAAGAAGTTGGGTAAGTAAATGTTTTAGGTTACATTTCAAGACCCTTTTTTACTACTTAAATGAAACGTAAGGCAATATCAAATGAAATTAAAAACTTCCTCATTTAATAACCTTTAAAATGATGTACAAATGTTAAGTTTTACGATTAGGTATGACAGTAAAAACTCTAAGAAACTGGAATAAAACACGTTTTACTGATTTGGTTTTAACAAAGAAATGTACTAAAATGATGTACTTATTTGTTTTACGAAATCAGCTGTTATAATGGTATTATAGTTTATCACCCAGCCTGAATCAGCTGTTGTTAATACTACATTGTTGTAATAATTAATTGAGTCGTCATTTAATTTGCACGTCAAACTGAACTAGGCATTTGTGTTGTAAGATATTCATTCTGTGATATGGATCCTTTTACAAATTTAGAATATACTGATATGCACTTTGTGTACGGATTTTGCTCCGGTAATGCGACTGAAAGCCGTCGCGAGTACAATCGTCGTTTTCCTGAGTGATATTTGGCTTTTATATATTTAGATTTTAAATAATAAAAGCACTATTGTCATAATAATAAAAGATCAGAAATTATGATTTTAGTAACTTTGATCCCCCCAAACCCTTCCTAAAATTTCGAAATTTTGCATACCCTCTCTTAGTGAGCACCTATGGCCCTAGAGGAAGCTCCATACCAAATTTCATTCCAATCCGTTAGGTAGTTTTGAAAAAATCGTGATTTAATAACTATGATCCCCCAAACCCCCCTAAAATTTCGAATTTTTTCAACCCTTTCTTAGTAAGCACCTATGGCCCTAGAAGAAGCTACATACCAAATTTCATTTCAATCCGTTCGGTAGTTTTGAAGAAATCGTGATTTAATAACTTTTATCCCCCCCAAACCCCCCTAAAATTTCGAATTTTTTCAAACCCTTTCTTAGTAAGCACCTATGGCCCTAGAGGAAGCTACATACCAAATTTCATTTCAATCCGTTTCGGTAGTTTTTGAGAAACCGTGATGAGTGAGTCAGTGAGTGAGTGAGTGGTATTTCGCTTATATGTATATAGATTAGCTATGCAATCGGTATAATGATCATTAATCCGTACTCTTAATAACGGTTAGTAATCCTCGGTGCTCAACTAAAACTCGAACTTGACCGGTTTTTGAGTTTAACGCCTTAATAATGTAATCTTAAACCCACATCAATATAATCCTGAAATCTGTCCTCAAAAAATAGTCGCCTTTCTTCCAAATAAAAAACAAGCCAACACATTCGTGGATTAAAATAAATATTTACTAATCCGGACAGGACGCCTAAACCTTGAACTACCTTTCGCGCTAGGCCGTGAGTAATTCATAAATCGGTCTTGTTTTGTTCAACTCATTCACGTCTACACAAAACAAACAGTTATGGACTTGGTTCTGGAACAGTCTCCCGACCCACGGTGTATTATGGTGATCGGCTTAGTCACCCCGCTTGGTGACGTAGGGGTCACGTGGGAAGCCGGTGACGTAGTACGACTATAGCCAAATGTGGTTGGCGATCTCAAAAAATGTATTTATTTATCGGAACGAAGTTCTTTAACATTGCGGTAGGAGTTAACAAATAGAAAATGTAATGCGTAACGAAAAAAGTGTTATTTGGTTGCTATGGCAATGACAAATATAAAATACGAGGAACGAAAAAGCGTTATCAAATTGGTTGCTATGGCAATGGATGTAAATAAATTCAAGAAACGTGTGTTTTGGTTCATCAATTTAAATTAAGAGACGATCGGTTCCGTCTGGCGTAGTTAAGATATTATCGGCAAGAACTGACATTTTAGGTTAGGCCTAGAAAGTAATTTCAAGTCTAGGCATAACCTAAAATTACTGTATGTATGTTGCCGTTAAGGCAGGTAAAATAAATTAAATTTACACATCATAATTT
>JAGFPH010004294.1:0-16183 GCA_018207615.1 Philaenus spumarius | reverse complement strand
TTTCTCAGAACCTACCGGTCCGAATTAGTTGAAATTTTCAGGAAATCTAAGTTTGATGGAACTCTTTAGAACGCCGTTTAGTAGGATCCAATCGGTTAAGCCGTTCAAAAGTTATAAGCGGGTCACATACTTACATACACACACACACACCTACAGACAGGATGACACCCTCTCGGGAGTGGTCAGGGAAGATTCCTAGGACCTCAAAACGTCGAGGTCTGATGAATACTCGATTTTCGAAAAACGGGGTGAAACCAATAACTTCCCGATTTTAGAAAATTTTCAATTTTCTTATCGGGAAGTTAAAAAAACTCTTATTCAAGCAAAAAATCTGGCCCTTCTGGCCGTTAGACCACAGACGGTAGAAAAAAAGGGGGCAAACATCGGATAAATTCACATGTTTCTAATTTGTTTGGTATGTTGTTAGGGTACCTACCAGTTGTGTAAAACCAAGTTTGCAGCTTCGAAAGACTTGTGCTAACTTCGTGGTGCTCGAAAAACCTCGAAAATATCCCACTGATTTCAGTTTTTGGTCCGAAACTCCTAAAAGGGAGCTTCCTACAGAAAACTCTGTCCTTTTTTGAAGCAGTGAACATTTCCTACAATTTGAGCCCAACCCCAATTTTTTAGCTCCAATAAATCCCAAAATACAGGACTTCAAAAGCGTTTTTGTCGTCTGTCGGTCTAAATATGGGCTATAATACTCTTTCTACGAGAAAATTTACTAGAGATGAAGGTGTAGAGAAAATATTTAGCTTTCATTTAAGCCCTTTCATTTAGTTAAGTTATGAGTAATAGTTAGTTTATTCAACCCAGCATCCTATACCAGTAAACACAGCAATATTGTATGTACATTTGCTGTAATTATTTTAAACTTAGCTGTTATCCTTCATCCGATTGTTTTGACAGTTACACCGTCCGATAGGTAATCAAAAGGGCTACAAAAAATGTGTCTCGACATATTTTGTTACAATGTACGGTTTTTGAGTAATTTAGGTTTGAAATTTTCAAACAACCGCCATTTCGAAACGCATGATTGGATTTAATCGTTTATTTTTCTTGAGATATATCATTGTTGGGTTTCATGCCAAGTTTTAACTCAATCAGTCAAACCGTTCTCTAGATAAGAATTATTTTGTACAAAAAACAAAATGGCTAATATCTAGAAAACGAAGCGTTTTAGGGTGTGTGTTTATATGATTCTTAACTTCCCGCTAAGAAAATTGAAAATTTTCTAAAATCGGGAAGTTATTGGTTTCACCCCGTTTTTCGAAAATCAAGTATTCATCAGATCTCGACGTTTTGAGGTCCTAGGAATCTTCCCTGACCACTCCCGAGAGGGTGTCACCCTGTCTGTATGTGTGTGTGGGTGTGTGTGTGTGTGTGTGTGTGTGTGCATGTAAGTATGTGACCCGCTTATAACTTTTGAACGGCTTAACCGATTGGATCCTACCAAACGGCGTTCTAAAGAGTTCCATCAAACTTAGATTTCCTGAAAATTTCAACTAATTCGGACCGGTAGGTTCTGAAAAATTTCGAAAAAACTAAGAAATAAAAAATTTTCAAATCAGGTTTTTTGGAATAACTTTTAAACGGCTTTACCGATCAATTCCAAAATCTAATCAGCTTTTAACCTTGAAAAGCGACGTCGATCGCTACCAGTCCGGTCAAAATCGGTTAATTCGTTCGTGAGATATCGTGAACGAAAGAAAATAAAAAAAGTGTTTTTTCTCAATTTCTCCGAAACTTTTCATCTGAAAAAATTTTGTTGTTGATTCTTTCAATGGACTTAAAAAACTGCATCGATTGCCGCAAATCGCATAAAAATCGGTTGATTCATTCAAAAGTTATGGCAGTTCTAAATTTTCAAAAATAGTGTTTGTTGTAATTAAACTTAGCGGGAAGTTACATGAATGGCCTTTAGGGTCAACCGTTTTCCAATTTTTTTTTTCTTATTTTGACCCATAAAAACATTCCCTGAAGTTTGGCCCTTTACTTATTTGACACCCTGTATAATATAATAGATATCTGTTTATTTATAAACATAATACTATTATTTATAAACAATGCCTACTAATACTGTTTGTATATATGTTATGTATAGATGTAACAATAAAATTAATTATTGTACAGTTAGTCGCCAGTGTGCCGTCAGCCGTAAATCACAATTATTAACGTTAATTAAAAACAGCAGCTGTTTAAAACAGAGAGAATGTTTAGTTGCAGTTGATGAAATGAAGACTTAGCTTACACTCCATTTTATCTATATATATATAATCCAAATACCACTCACTCACTGACTCATCACGAAATCTCAAAAACTACCGAACGGATTGCAATGAAATTCGGTATGTAGCTTCCTCTAGGGCCGTGGGTGATTGCTAAGAAAGGTTTTAAAACAATTCGAAATTTTAGAGGGGTTTTGGGGGTTCAAGTTACTAAATCACGATTTCTCTAAAACTACTGAACGGATTGGAATGAAATTTATTATGCAGCTTCTTCTAGGGCCGTAGGTGCTGGCTAAGAAAGAGTTTGAAAAAATTCGAAATCTTAGGGGGGTTTGGGTGCCAAAGTTACTGAATCACGATTTCTAGAAAACTACCAAACGGATTGGAGTGAAATTTGGTATGTTGCGTTGCTTCCTCTAGGGCTATAGGTGCTCGCTGAGGAAGGTTTTTAAAAAATTCGAAATGTTAGGGGATTGGGGGGGGGGGTCAAAGTTACTAAAAACCCCCGTAAGAAATAAATAGTGTAATATATTTATTGACATATATTTTTTTGTTTATACATTTAACTTTGATTTGTCTTTCCGTGCAAAGCCGGATCGGGCCAGCTAGTATATATACAGGGTGATTCAGTAAAGCGTAGCGGGCTATTCAGATTAAGATTCTACATGCAAAAATAAGTCGAAAATATAGTATAACACTTTTTCGATTTCGGCTTAGTTTAGCCGTAATCCGCTATTTTGTTTTTTTACAAAAACTCACTGTAACTCTGGAAATAGATAAGATATCGAGTTCAAATTTGGAATAAACATTTTATATGTTGCGATTAACAAGTGTACCAAACACAAAGAATTTATTTTTATAATTTTCAAAATGGCGGCCGTTACAAATTTTTAACGTTGAATATCATGAAAACCGTTAACTTTACAAAAAATGTACAAGAAACCAAATATTATTCTTTTTTAACGACGGACAAAATGCTTTTTTTGTAGTATCAGTAGGTCAAAGGATAACCGAGTTATCAACAAAAAACATAATTTCTTGGTAATTGTATACAGCAACCAAAATTAGCCTAAAACAATTTGTGTAGTTATTTTTCTAGCGGGCTATCAGATTCTACATGCAAAAATAAGTCGAAAATATAGTATAACACTTTTTCGATATCGGCTTAGTTTAGCCGTAATTCGCTTGTAGACAATTACCAAGAAATTATGTTTTTTGTCGATAACTTGGTTATCCTTTGACCTACTGAAACTACAAAAAAAGCATTTTGTCTGTCATTAAAAAAGGAAAATATTTTTTGTAAAGTTAACGGTTTTTAAGATATTCCACGTTCAAAATTTGTAACGGCCGCCATTTTGAAAATTATAAAAATAAATTCTTTGTGTTTGGTACACTTGTTAATCGTAACATATAAAATGCTTATCAAAATTTGAAGTCGATATCTTATCTATTTCCAGAGTTACAGTGAGTTTTTGTAAAAAAACAAAATGGCGGATTACGGCTAAACTAAGCCGAAATCGAAAAAAATGTTATTCTACATTTTCGACTTATTTTTGCATGTAGAATCTGAATCTGCATAGCCCGCTACGCTTTACTGAATCACCCTGTATATTATAATCAATATTTAATCAAATACCGTTAGACTAATAACGAAACTTTATAAAGAATTTTACGTCTGCTATCATTGTTGCACATCCCTCGGTTACGTCACATTGTCGATAGCCTACATTTGCTATTTATTTCTGCAGAACAGTTTATTCTTAGAAGCTGTAGCGTTCGATCAGTCCTAAACATTCCTGGAAGTTGTTAAACAGCCTCCCAAATACGGAGACAGGTTAGCCGTCATCGACAGCTGCCTTGACCAATATTTCACTCTAGAATCCCGTCTGAATATCGATGAACGGATCAGAATTTATACCGACTAAACTAGGGTAGTGTATTTATTTACTGCAGACGGTAGTTTGAATTGCATTAAGTTAGTGCAGCTTCAACCGACTGAGATGACGGAAAAGTATTTGGATACGTGTCAAGGCGGTGTCTACTTATGCATAGTGGATTTATTGTGGTAGCCTAGTAGGTTAACATAGGTTGCCACTAAAACTATATTATTTCGCAAAAGTGTTGGGTAAATGAGCGTGTGGGGTGGGCTAACGGTTTTCTGTTTTCAGACCTTAGTTTATTATTTTAGAGATAATTTTAATACTCCTCCCGTGAACAATTATATCAGAGCGAGATTGGGTGATCAAACTCATTTAAATATAATTTGAACATTTCGGAACCTCTTTCTTAAAAATCTCTCTCAAAACTTAGCAGCATCAGGAAATACGTCTATTAGGCTTGTATAGATGCACGAAAAAAGGTTTGTTTGAACTCGATCGAATAGTTTTCACTCTAGCTTTGTATATATACAGACATATAGACATACAGACATATATACAGGCATACAGACACATAGACAGACATTTTGTAAACCATTTTGGACTCAGGAGGTCCCAAAACAGATATTTCCACAAAAATCTCAACATCGATTTTTTTGCGATCACTATACTTTCTCTATACTATGGAAATACAACGGATTAAAACTAAAACGACAAAATATATAACCGGTTCCCTAGGTGTATAGTTGATTGTTTCTCGAGAAGAGTAAAATTAGAAATACAGTAGTGCCTACAGTTTGGTAGCAATCATTGCAAGTGACACTGTTAAAGAAGTATATATGACTGAACCTCAAGACGTGGTTAAATCAAATGCAATGTAGACTGGACCTGTAAATGGTTATAAACAGTGGGTTTAATGGGTCCTCAATGCCGCACACATAATTTTGAAATTATACTATGAGAGCAAGTTGTTGCTTTCTTCTGTCACGAAAGGAAACTTACACAAACCACGATTTTTATTCTTATTGTAAACTATTAAGTTGTCGTTTACTTCTGTTATCCCTGAATTTACTTTCTGTGTGTTTACTAGTCAGGCCCGGATTAAGACCACTGGGGGCCCTGGTGTTGGGGAAGAAAGTGGCCCCATTAAAAAAAGAAAAACCCTTAACGAAATTTGTTTTAAATTTTCAATATTAAGTAACCTTTTTATTTAGTTTTTAGTACTTTTAATTCAATTAATTATTTATTTGTATATTATAATTACCGATAATTTAGGGTTCTCATAATCAAACAATGTTACGTTAGATGGGGGCACATCTCAACATTTTCAAAAAGTCTCTAAATTATATAGACGTGGCTCATATTTTTTTGAAACCTTTATGTTGAAATGTTTTTTTTTTTAATTTTTAAAAAGTCTTAGAGGCCCCTTCGGCTGCTGGGCCCTTAATGCAGCCCTTTAAATAGTGATTGTCGTTTGTGAATTTATTTTATATAGTTACTATTCTAGTTTTATACAAGTAGTGTGCTGTAAAATTATGGCTGAACATATTAAAAAAGAAAGTCTTATTTCATTGGTTCAATCCCGCAGCAGAACATCTGACGTGATTTGATCTGATTTCCAAAATTACATTTTTATGTTTTATGGTTTTAACCAACGACTCACGAAGGCGCTGAATAGAAGCCTACGTGTATATTGGTAGAATTTGGTTGCACCTCAACTTTGCGGCCCCCACGTGGATTTAATCCTTGTACTCGTGTGGTATTTTACGTTTTGGTCGATTTTGGGGGAACCACGCGGGCTTTAAAGTCGTGGTGTAAAAGACGAAATGTGCTGAATAATGTTTTTTTAACTTCCCGCTAAGAAAATTGAAAATTTTCTAAAATCGGGAAGTTATTGGTTTCACCCCGTTTTTCGAAAATCGAGTATTCATCAGATCTCGACGTTTTGAGGTCCTAGGAATCTTCCCTTACCACTCCCGAGAGGGTGTCACCCTGTCTGTATGTATGTGTGCGTGTGTGTGTGTGGGGGGGGTGTGTGTGTGTGTACAAGTATGTGACCCGCTTATAACTTTTGAACGGCTTAACCGATTGGATCCTACGGCGTTCTAAAGAGTTCCATCAAACTTAGATTTCCTGAAAATTTCAACTATTCCGGACCGGTAGGTTCTGAGAAATTTCGAAAAAACTAAGAAATATTTTTTTTTCAAATCAGGTTTTTTTGGAATAACTTTTAAACGGCTTTACCAATCAATTCCAAAATCTAATCAGCTTTTAACCTTGGAAAGCGACGTCGATCGCTACCAGTCCGGTAAAAATCGGTTACTTCGTTCGAGAGATATCGTGAACGAAAGAAAATCAAAAAAAGTGTTTTTTCTCAATTTCTCCGAAATGTTTCATCAGAAAAAATTTTGTTGTCAATTCTTTCAATGGACTCGAAAAACTGCATCGATTGCCGCAAATCGCATAAAAATCGGTTGATTCATTCGCGAGATATCGTGAACGAAAGAAAATAAAAAAAAAGTGTTTTTCCTCAATTTCTCCGAAATTTTTCATCTGAAAAATTTTTGTTGTTGATTCTTTCAATGTACTTAAAAAACTGCATCGATTGCCGCAAATCGCATAAAAATAGGTTGAATCATTCAAAAGTTATGGCAGTTCAAAATTTCCAAAAATGTTGTTTATCAAACTTTCATCATACTTTTGAGCTCGAAGAGCTCAAAAGCACCGAACAGCTACTTTTTGAGCTATGAGAGCACAAAACAATAAAACACTTACATATTTGAGTTCAAACAGTTTTAATCAGATTAGTTTTCTCAATTATACTTTCCTGAAAATTGAAAACTTTTTATATATTATTATAAAAATATAAATTATAAGTAATGTATTAATATAATAAAAAATTTCAACTGCTTTGTAATTAAACTTAGCGGGAAGTTACAGGGATGGCCTTTATGGTCAACCGTTTTCCAAATTTTTTAGATAAAATCCCAAACAAGTTTCAATCTAGTACGAAAAATATCAAAACATACTTAATTCCCGTCAAAAAGCGTGCTTCCTGTTGTTTGTTTTTTTTTTTTAATAACGAACTCGTTCGAGCGAAATGTCGTAAAATAAGTTAGAGTGCGAACACACAATATATATAAAAGGTATATAAAAGGTAATTGCTCTTCTTTCCTACGGAAATTCGCTAATAAGCCCAAAACTTCGGGAGTAAACATTAGTCATTTATAAACACGGGAATGAAACCAGACGTGTATGGAAAGAGGTCAGCGGTACATGGAGATCAAATGAAGCATTAATTTCGAGAGTTTTTATATATCTATAGTGAAACATAATCAGTACATAACGTATGAAATGTTTACAATTATTTCGTACGGTATTTTGTGCACGATTGAAATCGAAAATAGCCGAATGACTTCATATATTAAAACTGCTAAAAACTTATTTCACTGCTAAACATTAAATAATGAGCAATAGAAGTAAATAATTGTTTCTTGAAATAATGAGTCATTATTTTATCGGCAAGACAATATGTCTACATAACTAAATATAGTTATGAAGGTTATGAGGAAATTTGAAACAAACATTTTCCAATGTTTGCTTTTGAATTTTTCAGCATCGGCCTAATAAATTGCATCTTTCACACGTGTACAGCTCTACAGTATTAATTGTAAAACTTTTAATGACAACTTCATGCAACTTTCTTATGACTATGACTGTACTTTTATGGACCGGAGTATTATTGTTAAAAGTAATGACTGTACTTTCTGAACAACAACTATAATGAACATTCCATAAGGCCACGGAGACTGCCAATAAACAATAAATAACGAGTATACTGCAATAGGTGATTGAACAAGTCAAAGGTTGAACTCCATTTATATTTTCTAGTATAAATAACAATATTGGTTTCAGTGCGCTTGGCTATGATCACTCAATAAAGTTCACATAAATGTACCGGGTGTCCCACGAAGAGGTCAATATTTTTGAATTGATATGACAGACATATAGAGCGCGCTACAGACATGAAATTCTACAGTCGTGACTAACACATATGTAAAAGAAATACCCCTGAGTATCAGTTAATTCTGACTGATCCAAACAAAATGGTGGAAAAACAAAAAAAACAAAAAAATCAGCAATCGTATTTTAAGGGTAAACCTATTTTTATTTAGAATAGGAACAGCTACAGCTGTTTAGACTATTTTAAATCTATCAGCTGACTGCGTGTATCCACAATAATGAACATATTTGGTAATAAACATTGGCATTTGTTATTAAGTTGCATTGTAAAGTGTCTTATGTACCATGCCGTTTTCAACTGAGCAAAAAGTGAAATGTTGTTCCTGGGCTATTGCCTTTGAAAATGATTATGAAGCAATAAGGTGTTTTAGGGAAAGGTACCCAGATGTAGTTCCACCGTCAAGGAAATCTATTCATAAGTGGAAGACTATCCTACTAGAAACGGGGTCAATACAAAAAAAAAAAAACCATAGATCCTCCAACATAGAAAATGAAGAAATCGTATGTGCTGCTTTCATGGAATCTCCAAATACGCCTAATTCAGTAAGAAAGGTGGAATCTGCTACAGGGACACCGAAGTCATCTGTCCAAAGGTATGCCAAAAAGAACAAAATCAAACATTATAAAACTCATTTAGTTCACGGACTGCTTGAAGATGATCCTGACAGACGATTGGAATTTTGTTCGAAAATAATTGAAAAGACTGACGTAGATAGCAAATGGCATGAAGGAATCGTGTTTTCAGATGAAGCGACATTTTATCGAACAGGAACTGTAAACAGGCATAATTGTCATTACTATAACACAAAAAATCCACATATCTTACAAGAAGAGACATTAAAATCATCAGGTATAACAGTTTGGGCTGCTGTTACCAAGGATGGTGTTTTGTCGTATGACATATCCCGACAAACAATGACTGGAGAAAGGTATGCATCAGTTTTAAGCAATCACGTAGTTCCTCGTCTTTCTCAGCCTGAGATGAAAGACGTTTTTTTCCAACAGGATGGAGCTCCTCCGCATTATGCTAATGTGGCCAAAGCAGTTTTGGACCAAAGTCTTCCTAACCGTTGGATAGGTCGTGGCAGCAGCTTCATGGACTGGCCCCCAAGGTCTCCAGACTTGACTGTTTGTGACTTTTTCTGTGGGGTTTTTTGAAGGAGAAGGTTTATTGTCATAACATTGCGACAGATGATGAACTAATGAGGTTGATCGAAGAGGAACTGTTGTTGATACCTCGAGAGTTGTTCAGCAAAGCGTATGACTGTTTTCTATTTCGTTGTCATCAGTGCATTGCGATCGATGGACATCAGTTTGAATAAGGTTTATGGATCAAATAGATTTTATTTGTTTATGAGTTACTTATATCTTTAATTCCCTAACGTTGTTTAGTGCTTAGTAACATCGTTAAAATTCAATAATTATGTTGTAAAACTTAAGCAAATAAAACTATTTTAATGTACTATTTCTTTGATGTCCCGCCATTTTGTCCTAATGTGTCAGAATTAACAGATACTCAGGTGTATTTCTTTTACATATGTGTATGTTAGGACTGTTGAGTTTCAGGTTTGTAGAGTGTTCGGTGCATCTAATATATTAATTCAAAAATAGGGACCTCTTCGTGGGACACCCGGTATATTATTTCGATGGGTAGTGTTCCCGGATTTAAACTTGTTAGAAATAAGACAGCATCCCTATGGTTTCCAGGAATTGGAAAACGAAATCATTATTATTTGACTAAACGAAAATACACAATTAGGCTTATTTATGTTATTTACAGATTCATTTACTAAATGTTGTACAGATACAATAAAGGCCCTACTGCGACTGCGGACACCACTACCCTTACCACCCCATTCCAATCCAAGTGCCTCTGTTCTAACCAATCGTATTTGTGTTAAAACATCGGTGTGTACAATAATCTGTTTACATTTGCTTCCAGTGAATCGCCTCAGGGATTGTTGAGCGAAGCGCTGTAGTATGTTGTACAGTTTTCCACCTATTCTTCAGTCCAGCGGGCTGAATTACAAACCAATTCTACTATATATTTCGTACACACAGGTAGCTATTCAGCGATTTCGTGAGTAGACCTATTTCTCAAATTGTTGGTTGAAACCCTAAAACATTTAAACTTAATTTTGGAAATTAGCTCAACTCAAGTCAACGGTTCAGATGCGTGGTCGAATAATTTAATCGCTTTACTCACCAATGTGCTTCAAACAAAAGCACCAAAATCGAAAATGCATATTGTTAAGAGGTTAATGGTCAATACTGCACTAGGTTATAAGAGACATTAGACGCTCCGACTTTCTGTGTTTTCCTCACGCAAATTTATAAACGTCGGCTTCATTACGAACTTTGCATGCAAGTACAGGAGGAAATAATAACAAAGTTCTACGAATTGCAAATTTAATTGGATAAGTTTCGTTTTTTACTTTCTCACTATAGTATAGAGAAACTAGGCCCTATAGTGATCGCAAATAAAATCGATGTTGAGATTTTTGTGGAAATATCCGTTTTGGGACCCCCTGAGTCCAATAACGTGTTTTTTACTAAATGTATGTCTATATGTCTGTATATATACAAAGCTAGAGCGAAAACTATTCGATCGAGTTCAAACAAATTTGCACCAGACATATCAAGTGGGCCTGTATAGATGCACGAAAAACGGTTTTGAAAAACAACCCCTTTTTGGCCAAAAAAACCCCAAAAAATCTGTTATTATTTTTTTATAAAAAACGGCTCTAACGATTTTCATCAAATTTGGCTTATTTGTAGCCCTTAATGTACCGTACCATATGCAGAAAAGCGTATCTTTCTAAAAATTCTTGTTTAGCTAATAATAATAACTGATTTTTAGGGGTTTTTTTGGCTAAAACGGGGTTGTTTTTCAAAAATGTTCAAACCTTTTTTAGTGCATCTATACAGGCCTAATAGACGTGTTTTGTGCAAATTTGTTCGAAATAGATCGAATAGTTTTCTCTCTAGATAATAATAATAATATTTAGTTAATCTCCTACTTTAATATCACCTCTCCTACCCCACCTACAATTATGAAGTCACAATAAATCTGTTTAATAATTTAAATGAGGAGGAAATGATAACAAAGTTCTACGAATTGCAAATTTAATTGGATAAGTTTAGTGTTTTACTTTCTCACTGTACTATATAGTATAGAGAAAATATAGTGATCGCAAAAAAAAATGGATGTTGAGATTTTTGTGGAAATATCCGTTTTGGGACCCCCTGAGTTCAAAAAAGTGGTTTTTACAAAATGTCTGTCTGTATGTCTGTACGTATACAAAGCTAGAGATAAAACTATTCGATCGATTTCGAATAAATTTTCACCAAAAATTGACCCGTTTATTGACTAAAAGAGACTTGAAAAGAGCGCGTTTTGAAAACACGACCGATTGATTTCCTTTGTTTACTCCTTTTGGGAAACGAGTGGAGTGTTGAATTACTGTCAAAGAAAAGAACGCTTATGAAAGTGTAAATTACTAAAACAAGTGGGAGTGGCGTGGAGCAATGATTAGCGCTGTCGTCGGTTTCCTACAGATGGAGCCTTCAACGCTGTTACGTGGGTTCGAACCAGATTACTGGCATTTGATTCACGTGGCCTATGCTTTCTCCCCCGTTTTCATTTCAAGAAGACTTCAAGAAACAAAATATACCGGGTGATACAAAAGTGGGTGAAAATATTTCAGGATCTAATTCTTGCGCTAAATATGAGAACAAAATGCGCTTGTGTGAACTTAGGTAAAAAAAAAAAAACATGTCACCCATATTGTGATAATATTGAAAAAAATTATGGTAATCGTCCAAATATCGGGAAGACAATATTCATTTTGTACAATTTCAAAAATGCGGATATTAGTGGCGGCATAACACATTCATGTGAAATGATAAATAATATAACTAACGAACTGTGCATTTTTATTTTCTTATAAATGCATATTTTTCTCAAACACATATGTCTACTTACACATTTAAATGTGCATGTTGCTTATTTGTAGTAAAAATAATTTAAAATCTGAGAAAAATCAACGAAAACTATTTTATAGAAATAGACGAATGTAAACTTTCTGTCAAGAGTTATGGTGCGTTAAATAAAACGTACCACATAGTAAGTAAATATTCGGTTTTCAGATATACTAATGGATTATTGTACGGTTTTAAAAGTAATTAGGATTTTGAACACAACAAATTTATAAACTCTGTATAAAAGGGAATAAGTTATACATTTTTGGAATAGAATGTTTAAAAACTTCTTTGAGATGTGGAATGTTTTAGTCGAAATTAAAAACAGCTCATTTATTGAATAGTTCACGAATTATACTAGGTAATAACGACGATCAACAGAATTTTATAGGTCCATACCATCCACCAATTGTAGAGCTCATTTTACCAGTCATATCAATTCATGATTGAGAATCTTTAGTCATGTTAAGCATTTAAAAAATGTATGTATGAAATGCGCATTTACTCGCTTCACGTCTGACCTAACTCCTTAGAAATGCGCATTTAACTTGATATGCAGACACCTTAACATTAAAATTTTAAAACTTTCTAGAGCCTTAAACATTAAAAACAGTCACAAGAGCCGTAAGAATTCCCGTAATGTTTGTCGAATTAAGGGTTTGTTTAAATTTTCAATAGATCAAAGATTTTCGTCAAACATTAAAATCATTATTTCTTTGTGACATCAAAAATTAGCCTAAACCAAAATATTAATGTGTTATAATAATTTTGCTTTATCCATTGTCTATTTTAAAAATAGCAAATGGAGATGAAATATTAATATTTTCAATATAATTTGAACAACTTACCGTCGTCAGTAGTCAAATTTGCCGTATGTACACGACGGCCGTTTCGGCTATTCAGCCATTATCAAGTGGTTTGGAGGAAATCCTCCGTTTTCATCGAACACTTAACACTTAACACAAAATTCACAAAACATTTAAATAATTTAAAAATCACATTTGTTAAAAACATGTCCGGTGGGCCCACTGTTTTGCACTGAACTATTTTTTATCTTAGAGAAATGTAGGAACTGGTTTGTGATTAGGAAAAGTAAGAGAGGGGAACGGTACGGTCTATTGTGTTTCTGCTATTATAGTATCATATAATGAGTTCGATTCGAAATGTAATTTTTCGTTAAGTATTGTATCTGGATTAGTTTTGAACATTTTATATATCTCGTATTGTTTAAGTGCATTCATAAATTTTCCTTTTTTACAGTGGTGGAGTATTTTTAAGTTGTCATCGATCGTTGTATATTTATGGTTGTTTAGAATGAGATGTTCGGTGTATTTCGATTCAACTTTTCTTTGACGTAGCATTTGTTTGGGTGTCGGGATATGTTCTTTGAACCTCTTTCTAAAGGATCTACCTGTTTGTCCAATGTATTTCATTGGGCAATCAGTGCAAGAGACTTCGTAAATGCCCGTGCTGTCAAATTTGTCACCTATCACTTTTTTTGAGTTTAAAATACTCTGTAAATTGTTCTTGGTTTTGAACGCTGTGGAATACCCTTGTTTAAGGAAAACGTTGCCTATATTGTATGCTAACTGTTTGTCATATTGTAAAACAATATACTTGTTTTCAGATTTAGTATTGGGTCTTGTAGATTTCTTCTCTTGTTTATTAAATATTTTGTCAATAATGGATGGTGAGTATCCATTACTAATGGCAATATATTTTATTGTGTTGAATTCTTCTTGAAAGTTTTCATGTGTCATAGGTATATTGCGAAGTCTGTGTATGAAACTATTGTAGGCTGCCATTTTATGGGAAGATGAATGGTTAGAGGTGGCGTGAATAGTATGGTTTGTGTTAGTGGGTTTCTTGTATATTTTGAAATTATGGTTGCCATTCAATATTGTTATGATCAATATTGTATAATTTTTTTATATCAAATGAAACCATAGATGCGCCAGTTTTAACATGTATGTCTTTTATTTTTGAAATCAGGTCTTGCGTGTTTTTTAAACTGTAACTATTATTAAAGTGAACATGTTTCCGAATCAATCTATCCAATGTTTTGGTTAATCTGTATGAAGGTACACTTCTGAAATTAACTAATGGTCTTATTGGTTGCTCAGGTTTGTGTATTTTTGGTAATGATCTCAATAGCGGTGCGAAAGGTTTGATCATCATATTAAACTTCTTTTCATCCTCACTGAACAAGTGTTTGCATTTATTAATGCCCGTTTTGGTTTGTTGGTGGAATTTGGAGGTTGGGTCGTTTTTTAATTCTGCTATTTTACTTTCGTTAAAAAATTGTAACGTTTTATGGATGTAGTCGTCTTTATACATGATCACAGTAGTGTTACCTTTGTCCGCCTTTGTTATAATTGTGTTACTTGTTTGAAGTTATAATATTAAGTTATTAATATTTTATTATTTTATTCTCTTAATTTTATAAACCTCCATATTAATCCATACAAATTTCAAACTAACAATACAATTTGAAGAAAATTACAATTTAGGCTTATAAATCACATTTATCAGGACTTATTTGTTTTTTTAATATTACAATTCGTTTCATGACATTACCTTTTATTATATTATAATCGCAAGTCCCGCAGTAAAACATCTGCAACTGAGAATGTGCATTACCTACATACCGACATATTATGTAACTTTACGGGAGCTAATCTCAAGAGAAAGTTAAGTTCCCACTGCTACCAACATAATGTTTGTTTTTACTTTCTTTCATTGTTTACATTGCGTTACATATTAGATTTTGTATTGAAACCTTCCCGATGTTACAACATTTTCAATAAAGGAAAAGGCTTTGCAGGAAGTGTATGTCAATTTTGAAATTTTCGGCAACGCCTTCCTAGCCGGACGTTGGCTCATCTTGTACATTTTAGCGACGTATTTCTACTAGATTATCTCATCTTGTGCGTTTCGGTATAGTCCACCTAGACTAAAAAGGTTAAGGCTAAACGTGCCGATTGACTTTCACCATCTAAATAAACGGTACCAGGAACTGGCACATACTTTCTCACAAACATATTTAAATTATTAAACAGATTCACTGTGACTTGTAGGGTGGGGTAGGAGAGGTGATTTTTACTTTCTCCACCCTATACGTAGTATATGGAGAAAGTATTGTTTTCGTAAAAATGTTCGAATTTGGATTTTCAGTTGAATTACCTGTTTTGGTGCTCCCAGAACCCCAAAAAATGGTTTAGTGCAATTATCTGTGTTGGTGTTCCATGAACCCAAAAATATTTTTAGTGGAATTTTTTGTTTTGGTGCTCCCTGAACCCAAAAAAGTGTTTTTAGAGTGGTGTCTGTCTGTCAGTCTGTCAGTATGTATACACGACCAGAGAGGACACTATTGGTCCGATTTTCATGAAATTTGGTATGTGTAGGTACTAAACCCTAATATCTCCAGGCGTTTTTTCATAATTTTTTGGAATTTTTAATTTTTAAGGGTAATTTACCCATAAAAACCCATAAAAAACGAAAAAAATGCAAATTTCTCAAAAACGGCTCTAACGATTTTGATCAAATTTTCAGTATTTATAGTGCTTCAGATGCCAAACAAAATGACACCACCCGCTTTTTTCAAAACTTCGGCGTTTTATAATTATGGGGAAATGTTTAAAAATAAACAAGTTTATGTTGTCAATCTAGCATCGCGGCGGCGGCCGCACGGGGTAGCACCATGGTAGCGATCACGGCCAGTAATTCAAAGGTCGCGCGATCGAATCCCGCCTAAGAAAATAATTTTTTTATACGATTGACGTAGGTAGAATATTATTTTTTTGTTTTGTTCTAAAAAGTAATAAATAAAATGATTGAAAACAATATTATTTTGACTACAGTAAGTTGTGAGAAAGTTTGTGTCAGTTAACTGATACCGTTTATTTATTTAAGTAGAAGATTAACTAATAAATATTATTATTATTATCTAGAGAGAAAACTATTCGATCGATTTCGAACAAATTTGCACCACACACGTCAATTAGGCCTGTGTAGGTACACGAAAAACGGTTTTGAAAAATTTTGAAAAACAACCCCCTTTATGGCGAAAAAACC
>JAGFPH010004293.1:112142-123355 GCA_018207615.1 Philaenus spumarius | reverse complement strand
GGCATCGTGTTCTACGGAAAAAAATAGTTTGAAATGATGGGTCACAACCTTACCTTTACATTTAAAAAATAAAAGTTCATTCCAATATGGCGGATCCAAGGTGGCGGCCAAAAATGTGAACCTCATCAAAAGAAAGTATAAACTAATCAATGATGTTCGGCGGTGGTTTTGAGTCGATATCTTAAGAAATGCGGAAAAAATTAGGGGGGGGGGACATTTAAAACTCACCCGGTATATTATTTCTCAAGGCCATTTTTTTGTCGGTACGCCATGACTTCCTTAGTACATCATCAAATTACACGAATGAGGCATCATTTTAAAGCTTTCCTTAACCGCTACACCGGAAAAATATACAAAATACAATTATACGAAAAAAGAAAAAGAAAGAAAGAAAGAATCCGAAAGTAACAGTGATGTAAGATCAAGTAAGTTGTAGGGATATTTTCCTGGCGTTGGCAACACTGATGATAACAATAGTGGAGAGCTGCCGTTACGCCACTACATTGCTATAATTTCTCAAAGGTGTTTTTTGTCGCTAAGCGATAGCCCCCTTAATTCTTCATCAAAATTAATTATTCAAACATCATTTTAAAGCTTTCCTTAACCGCTACACCGGAAAAATATACAAAATACAATTATACGAAAAAAGAAAAAAAAAGAAAGAAAGAATCCGAAAGTAACAGTGATGTAAGATCAAGTAAGTTGTAGGGATATATTCCTGGCGTTGGCAACACTGATGATAACAATACCCAGCTGGAGAGCTGCCGTTACGCCACTACATTGCTATAATTTCTCAAAAGAGTTTTTTGTCGCTAGCGATAGCCCCTTAATTCTTCATCAAAATTAATTATTCAAACATCATTTTCAACAAAAATTAACAAAAATTGATTTAAAAAACTTTTATATTATACTTTGTATGTTCCTAATGAAAGGCGCAATCTATTAACCATCTGTTTAACTAGCATGACAGCTGTTAGTTAGATTGTTTACACTGTAAGAGTGTATAAGGAAACTGTTATTTATAAACCAATGTAAATAAATACACTTAATTAACTGAATTAAATCAACGTGTTAAATCAGGAAAATGTAGGCCTATTCCGAATGTTCGCACGGGTCAGCTAGTAAAAACTAATTTTTTTTAAATATATCAATTAGGTCTATGTGTTTATTAACTCTTAAACATGTTAGTTAAAATACTGAAAACGTTAGAAAAAGAGAGTAGGATGGCGGAAGTAAAGCAAACAGTGGTTGCCTAGTATCCAAGTTGATTAATTACGTTGTTTTCTGCTTTGGAATTTTTGCAAATTTTACTACAGTATTTAAGTAAACAAACCATAGATGTATAGCGAACGTCCTAACAAAGTTAGTATAAAACTGCGTGAACGTACCTACAGTATACGTCATGGCGAAATGAAGGGTTAAAGAAACATACGGAATTACATTACTGTAACTCAATAGTTAATTCAGGAATAAAACATCTGGTGTGCACATCACACAACTTTCCTTACCAAAATAGATGCTGTATCAATTACCAAATTTTTCGAGCGAGAGATTGATGATACCATTTTCGAGTTAATATGAGTATCCGTTTCGAAGAAAGCGGTACTAACTTCAAAACGGTTAATCCCACGGACCTGATTTTGGTCTCAATCGATTTCTCACCCCCAAAAATGTCAAGGTCGATACCAAACACGGCTAGTTTAAAAAAAAAGTCATTTTGCCCCCAAAAAGGGCGTTTTTGGGGTCAATTTTTGAAAAAATGGAAAAAGTTGAGTGGGGTATCTTTTTTGACATTCTTTTGGATGCTGAATCGAATGAGACCATTTTCAAGTCGATAGGACCAGCCATTTCGGAGATACAAACAAAATAACTTGCGTTTTTGTAATAACTTTTTTCAACGAATTTTTAAGGGTATATAGCGTACATAGCGTGTTAAGGGGTCTGAGTAGAGTATGTTAGCAAAGTTTAATCAAAATCGTTAGAGGGGTTTTGGAGTAAATACCAAAAATGTGCTAAAACTGGTCCCACGGTAAGACACCACCTCCGATTTGCTTCAAATTTACATGGGTTTAATTGTTTACGTGTTTGAAGATATCCTGTAAATTTCAGTTCGATCCGTCCAGCCGTTTGCCCTGTGCACTCCGGACACACACACACACACACACACACACACAGACACACAGACAGACCAATCGCCAAAAACGCATTTTTTGGACTCAGGGGGCTTTGAAACGTCAAGATATTATGAAAACTCGACATCGAATTTTTGGGTCGATCGCAATAGCCTACTTACCTTAACTAGTATAGGGTAAGGAAAATAAAAAAGTGCTTGGTTTGCTTTGTTAGTTTAAGAATCGATAATCGCGAATGGCTTATTTAAATTCACGGATTAAAATTAACATTTATTACTGGAATTCTACCTTTTAATTTGAACAGTATAAAACTCTTGTAACACCATTTATATAAATTCTTTAACGCCATTACATCAGAATCTCCATCCACCTAGGCTCGGACGGAATAGGCAAGCAGTAAGCTGTTTTTGTGCGGTCCATATAATTATAGGTTAGGCCGAATGTATTGTTGTATTATTTAAATGTGACGCGCTAATTATTTGAACGGTTATAATTACAAAGCGAGGCCTAACTATTTGTAACTGTCTTGTTGTACCATTCCAATCCATTCAACCCTCGTACATTTATTAAGTAATTACACTCACTGTTTTAATTTATTGCACGACTTTAACCCGACCGATAAATTCTTAAAGACTTGTAGTTTAAAACATCAAACATCTAACAGGTAATTTATAGGTGGATTTACTCATCCTTTATTCCATTGAACTTTATAGAAATACTTATGTTAAATTATTCTACTAGGCAGTGGCGGATACAGGATTCCATTTTGGGAGGGGTCATAAGAAGTCGAAAACAATATTACCAAGAATTTAACAACACGGGTCTGGATGATTAAAAAATATGTATAAACTCTATGGAATAGTTTTTAATTCATTTGTAGGCCATACATATTTTCTTGAAAGAGCAAGAGTTTCTTGCAGATTAAAGAATAAAATAAACACTAATTATTAAAGCGTTATCTGGAACGGTAATGAAATCATAACTCCACAACAAGATCATTAAATCCACTTTGTTTCATTAAATTTAAAACAACGTAACACAAGCTCTCACTTATTGAAGTCATACAATTCCATACAGCGGCTAGTTCCGTAAAAAAAATAGCCCAAAAAATAGAGATTTTTTACCGTTATTGAATAATTTCAGAAAGCGACATCCACAGTGGCTTTAAAGGGTAGCACATATGTGTATAACATACAACAATTATCAGGCAAGGAAATTTTGCGCATTTTTTATAAACAAAAATAACTATTTGGACTTTTTGGGTTGTTTGTTGATTTAATGCAAGGATCACGACACTTCCAACGAAACATTTGTAGGGAATTAAAAAACCTACAAAATGGTTTTTGAAAACCTCGATCGGATCATTTCTCACTGAGAAAAGTCGGAAAACGCTTAAAAATTATTATTTTTAAAAAGTTCATATCTTTGTTAATTTACAATATTTAGGGCAGATCTTTTGGAAAATTATTGTTTAGTATGTGTTCTTCAGATAGGCGGAAGATGAAATTTGTAGCATTAATTGTTTTTGCACAATTGGAGTATAAACAATTTAGGCCATTATCTTGCATAATGCGAAGGAGAAGGGAACGGCCTTCATAATGCTTCACTACCGCCTTCTGGCAAATTTACCATCGGGGTCGGACGCAAATTTACGCGTTTCGCGATATGTTCTGAAGCATTTTTATTATACTTTATCATCCTTATTAAAAAATCGTAGGTATAGGCCTACGAATTGTAGATTAATTGGGCGCATTATGCAAGATAATGGTCTACATTGTTTGTACTGCAATTGTGCAAAAACAATTAATGCGACAAATTTCATCTTCTTTCTGTTTGAAGAACACATGATAAGCAATCATTTTCTGAAAAATCTGTCCTTAATGTTGTAAATTAACAAAGATATGAACTTTTAAAAAATGGTAGTTTTTAAGCGTTTTCCCGACTTTTCTCATTGAAAAATGGTCCAATCGGGGTCTATAAAAAACAGTTTGTAGATTTTTTTAAAATTATCTTGATCCATTTGTCATTTTTATAATATTGACGAAAAACCCCAACAGTCCTAATTTATTGTAATTTTTGTTTATACGACATGCGCAAAAGCTCCTTGGCTGATAGTTTTTGTTTTTTTACATACCCTTGTGCTATCCTTAAAGTCACTGTGGATGTTGCTTGCTGTTAAATTCAATAACAAAATTAGCCTTCTTGTTGCTCTATTGGCTGGGCTAAATGCGCTAAGACAATCGGCGCAATGGTACTTATTTCACAGACAAGACCTATAGCTGTAGCCCATGAACATTAAATCAGGTTTTCCTTATATCAAACGTAAATATAGAATTTACACTAAAATCTATATAAACATCAATGTACAAGTATATCGATTTGTACTAGATATATTGATTACAAAATATGCTTGCTCATTGTTTGAAAAACTGTCAAATCTTAAGGGCTTACAGAAAAGTTAATATCTAAAAAATTATAAGAGTTACGAATGATTGGAAGACTATCTTAGAAAGTTCAAATCTTGACGAAGCCAAAGGTGACCTTATATTCTTTTCAAAACAAGTCTGTCTAGCGATTATGAGCCTTAGAAAAGTGAAAAGTTTTGTGTCTTTTCTTTTTGTTTTCTCTCGCGGCGTCATCTTTTTAGACAACTACAATAGTCCAGTCAAATGGTGATTTGGCCAGGAAAAAAATATAGAAGTTTTTTTTTCACTCGTTCTATATGTTTTTTGGGATGCTGAATCCGAATTTCAACTTTGCTACTTCCTCCGGATATGGCTTCACACCGAAAATCGCAAAAAACCTCAAAATGTTTGACCTTTTTTCAGTTTTTTGCCAAAAAATCATAAAAGTATGCATTTTTTGAGGTAGACCTTCCTATATAAAAATAAAGTACATTAAATTTCCTATAAAAAACATTCCTCAAATGTATTTTTTGGTTGAATGGTTTAGCCGCTAGAGCGCGCTGAAAAAAGGCAAAAATTTCCCACTTTGTGGGAAACCCTGTTTTCTCGTTAGTTTTTCGGTTGTAACTTAACACCTATGCTTGTAATTATGAAAAACTTGGATTCTGCTATAACCACATTATATTTCATACTAATTTCACACCTTAATCACTTATTTTGGCCAAACATTGTAGCCGCCAGAGCACGTTGAAGTTTTATCTCATATTACGCGAAACCGCTAAGTCAAGAGCCCTTCACGTAAAACTCAGTAGATACCTCTATTATCACTATGTACTTATTAAAAACTATTTATTTGGTCTTTATAATTAATTAATGTAATTACTTATTAATTATATATACACACACACACACACATATATATACACGCTTAATTACTACTTATTAATTATATAAACTTTTGTCCAAAGTATGTTTTGGTATTCAGACACAAATTACTTATATAAAAAGTTTCACAAAAACAATTTACTATAAATTTTCATAATAATTATCATAATAAATATAGGTTAGTAAATAAAATAAGAGATGGACAGCTACAGTTACGACGCTTAGTGATTGAAGGTCCTGGTTGCTCTTCTGAAATATGAAAGGGACATTATTAGCAATGATACTATCGAATGAATAGTTGCATTTTTTTAGTATGAAGACAGTGAATTCAATATTGTATACATCTTTCATCTGGAACCACTGCTTGCGCTGTAGGCTGTGAAGGCCCAGGGGTAGGCTCTTCATCTGAAAAATTAAAGGAAACATGATGGTGTTAGGGAACTGCATGGAAATTTAAGATCGTATTATGTCCTCAACAATAATTGCTGCAGCTGTCTCGACTATGCGACGTCTTTCCACTTTTTCAGAATATTTTTTCTGTTCAGTGTACCATGCATCAGTGAGAATTTTATATCCAGTGTTTTTAAAACACACAACATGAGGTTCATGCTTACTGACAAATATGTCATTGCCATATTTCTCAATAAGGCGAGTTCTAACTGTTTTCCAGTGTGGGGTGTTGTCACCTTCAATCTTGCTCAAAAGTTCCTTTAAGGTGAATTGGCACTCTTCATCACTACTTTCGAGGTAATTGAATACTGCTTGCAACTGTTTACCTACTTCACCTTTGGGTCGACCACGAGCCCTGCTATCTACGGAGGGGCCATGAATGTGTAGGTTTTTCATGCAAGACAAGTGGTACAGTCCAGCAGCAGCTAGCTACCAAGTCTGGAAATGGTTGTAAACGGTTTATAATGGCTTTACAATATTCATCATTACATTGTGTAGCCAGTCTTAAAACATTCGCCCTCATATTTAAATTCCTCACTACAAACACAGGGTTGCGTGAAGCTGGGGTCAACTTTTTTTGTTTCGCTTGATAGTTTGGAGGTATCTCAACCCCACACAAAGAGAAATTATTTTTGAAATAAAATATGGGTTTGCATGGTCGAAGTTCTTGACCCTGACTATAACTACCCTCCTCAGCCCTCTTGCTGGCAGCAACAATACATGTTTCTCTTACATATTGCTTCCTACATACATCATGCACTTTAACTGAGGATACCTTGTTGAATAAAATTACCTTATCATCCTTTCTCCTCTTACTAGCTTCAACGAATGACTTCAACCCTTTTTCTTTCACCACTGCCTTCGGGGTTCCATTTGCCAACACTTGATCACAAATAGCAAAACTTTTATCGGACATAGATACTTATTTTAATAACTGAGAAAAACAAAGACTCTTAATATTTTTAGCACAACACAAGATTTGAAGTAAATTGAATAATAGGGACCTAACGAAAGGCCAACACTTGATCACAAATAGCACAACTTTTATCGGACGTAGATACTTTTATTTTAATAACTGATAAAACAAAGACGCTTAATATTTTGTACAATACACGCACGGAGATTCGAAGTAAACTGAAAGAGAGGGTCCTAAAGGAAGGGCTGGCTGAGTCGCTAAGTGATAAGACGCTACCTGAAAAGAGGGGGGGAGGCCATCTTGTGTTGGATCCGGTATATTATTATGAATTTGGGACTTATTTACCTACTAAATTCAAAAGAGACCTACATCCTCCCTTGAAAACAACAAACAAACCTCTACAACAACGGTTCTGTTAATATATAATTAATAATTGGTACTTAATTAAAATGATGTTAAATGAAGAAGTAAATTACATTAATTTATAATTAATAAGTAGTAATTAAATTGATAAATAATGAATAAGTAATTACATTAACTATTAATTGTAAAAATCTAATAAATAGTTTTTAATAAGTACATAGTGATAATATAGGTATCCATTGAGTTTTGTGTGAAGGGCTCTTGACTTGGCGGTTTCGCGTAATATGAGATAAAACTTCAACGTGCTCTAGCGGCTACAATGTTTGGCCAAAATAAGTGATTAAGGTGTGAAATTAGTAGGAAATATAATGTGGTTATAGCAGAATCCAAGTTTTTCATAATTACAAGCATAGGTGTTAAGTTACAACCGAAAAACTAACGAGAAAACAGGGTTTCCCACAAAGTGGGAAATTGTTGCCTTTTTTCAGCGCGCTCTAGCGGCTAAACCATTCAACCAAAAAATACATTTGAGGAATGTTTTTTGTAGGAAATTTAATGTACTTTATTTTTATATAGGAAGGTCTACCTCAAAAAATGCATATTTTTATGATTTTTTGGCATAAAACTGAAAAAAGGTAAAAAAATTTGAGGTTTTTTGGGATTTTCGGTGTGAAGCCATATCCGTAGGAAGTAGCAAAGTTGAAATTCGGATTCAGCATCCCAAAAAACATATAGAACAAGTGAAAAAAAAACTTCTATATTGTTTTCCTGAAACAAGCACCATCGGAGACTATTTGACTGGACTACAATTACAAACGATGATTACATAATATGTAAATATATGTTTTAAAACAAATTAATGATTAAAACATTTCCTCTCCAATCGTTTTTGTTTTATTGAGATTAATTGATTTATAGTGGGTAAACATTCAACATAATCAGACGATACAATAATGCTGCCTGCCACTTGCTCGGCGGGCTGAGACGACAGTACATTGTAATTTCGCGCTTGTAGGGTTAAATCAAACATATAAATCAAGCCTTAAAAAATGTTTTGGGGGGGGGGGGGGGTCATGACCCCCAAGACCCTCCCCCTGTATCCGTGCCTGTTACTAGGCCTATTCACTATATGTTGCCTTAAAAGCACTGTCTTCGGTATTTTACCATATCACTCACCTAAAAGTTCTCTTTTTCAAAATCTAGAATAGTTACTGAAAACTACGAAATGCAAATGTTTTAAGCTATACTACTTAAAGGGTATGTAGATAATGGAATACATTAAACATGATCTTTACTAATTGATGTATTTAACTTTCGCCAGCCATCTCGAATTTTCAAATGTTATACAATTTAGAGGTAAGAGGTAATTAGAGGTAATTTGATACGATTCTGTTCTGATTTAGAATTTTACAGTAAATTCATGGTTGATTTACAAGAGGCGTTTCAAAACACGTAATGAACGTGGATTTCACCACACTCGGAAAATAATAAAATTAATCCTTCCCCTTTTTTGAGAAGGGGTTTACAAATGTTTTTTTTATATCTCGACTACATCTTTATTCCAGTGCTCATACCGAAATCGAATGTCCAGCAATGTTCAGGCTTTTCCACAAAGGTAGGCTACACGTTACAATTAATTACGGGTCTTCTTCATATTGCGTTAAATTGCGAAAACATGGTACTACACTTCGTATAACGTGTTTCGGAAGCCATTTTCATTAAAAAAAAGTTGTGATACCTCTTAAATTGTTCTTAAATTCGTTTATAAATAAAATCCGAAACACGATATTACGAATTCTTCTTTCAACGATCTAGCTGCTTGCGATTCAAAACAGGTGTGTCGCTACTAACCAACCTACTTAGTGCACTCGTGCATTGGATGGTGCTCAGAATAGGGGAAAGGTGGACGCTTGTCAGACTCTTGTTATCAGTCCGACAGTGTTCTTCTCTTTCCCCACTCCACTCAAGGACTCTGACTGTACTCGGACCAATATTATTAAAATCACACTGTACACTCGGAGTTTTCCAGGGTGAAGAGGAGCCTTAAATACAAAGTTTTTTTTTGTGCATAATTATTAGAACATTTGTAGACAAAAAGACAGTTTTATAGGTTGGCAGCATAGATTGAGTATGTTGATCTGGGCCGTTTTTAACCTCACTAGCGCCCTAGGCACTTCAAACAATTGCGCCCCTCATACCTGATTTATACGGGGGGGGGGGGGGGCTGGGGGGTATGGAATACTAACAAAATAATAGGGGGTCCAAAAAACCCAGCAGAGCATTTCTTTTTGAGTTCTTGATTTGCCAGTTTTGGTTCGGGAGGGAATTTCCCTTAACTCTCTTTCTTTCCGTTGGCTCTTATCATTACTATTCTTTTGATTTTGTTGGAGAGTCAGAGAGTCTTACCATTATCCACCACCTTTGGACCCGTCGTGTCCCGGACTGGCAACCGGCAGCCGTAAGGAGTTTCATGGCCTAAACATTCTTCTTCATAAATTATCAGTTACCTTACGGCATCATTTTCCGCCTTCTTTATTTTTTTCGTATTCAAAATTTGGCGCCCCAAATCCTTTGCGCCCCTAGGCACGTGCCTAGCGTGCCTATTCGGAAAAGCGGCCCTGATGTTGATTGACAAGCTGATTGTTACTACTCTAATTTAATTGTTCGATGTATTAATAACATAACTTTCTTAGATAAAAAAAATAATAATAATAATAATAATAACAATCAATTTATTAAAACAAAGACAAAAACTTAATTATTCTTAGAGATATTATGGGAAAGAAAATAACATTACTTGCTCCGTTTAAAAAAAAAGTTAAAGTTAATAGACTTATTTGTGAGACATCTGAAGTAATGGCTCAGTCATATTCAAAATCCACTGATGATTTTCTCAATACTATTTGAATTTGTAGGTGAGAACTGGCATGTAATAATTAGGCCTCTTGTTATTAATAACATTTATGGAAATAGTAATTTTACTATAGAAAAACATTCTTTTCGTTTCTGTTATTTATAAATTCTGTTAACTATTTCAGTTCTCTGTGACAGGTTATCTAATTTTCCTAAAATAACCTAAAAATTTACAAACTAAACCAAAATTAAACATTTCAACTTAGGCTGAATTTGATATCCTGTAAACGTATACATACGTTTTACAGAAAAAAATACACCTTTTATCTTTTTAACATTGGTTACACCTGCAGAAAACGCTTATTACAAGCGAACACTTGAGTTTTTGTGGAATAGCATTTCAATTAACTTCTACTGGTTGGTCGTATAGCAATTGGAAATGTAGGCTATATGTTGTATCAAAGAGTGTTCCCATTTGACGTTATAATCATAAGATATGTTATAGGTTTGCCCGATAACAAAATGAGTATATAAGTATATCTTTTCATTTGGAAACCATTAAAAATAAATAAAGCATTCAGAATAGTCAAATGGATGAATCTGTATTTCGTGTACATAATATAAGATCTTTAGCCCGTGCAGACAACTGGGAATTGTGTAGAATAATAATGTCCACATAAAGTGGGAATTATTTACATATTCCAAAAGTACACATTAAACTGAGCCTACAAACACAAACTATTTCCAAGGCAGAAACATAAAAATTATGAGAGAATTATGAGTCAGAGTCCACCAGTTATGTTAATGGTATCAGTTTAATATAAAACCATGACTGCCATAACATTAACTGATGCTAAAACTTATTTTAATGGTTTGTTTCATTTCCACACGGCTTTAAAGTAAATAGGCTATATATCAAAATATTCTACACACCTCTTTAAATGTTAGTTTAGAAAAAATACATTTTAAGAGCCTATGTTTACTGGCGACAGGGAAAGAATAAGGGGATGAAGATGTAGAATAAAGAAAAGTAACCTATAACAGAGCTTAGTTTACACTCATCACACATTTCCAAATGTTAAACCTAAACCTATAAGACCTATGTCACAAATAGATCAGAGGCAAAGACTCCAAATAGTACTAATAAATGCCATATATAGTCTATATATATACCGGGTGAGTTTTAAATGCCCCCCCCCCCCTAATTTT